>JAODUO010002486.1:2500-7500 GCA_025642075.2 Ridgeia piscesae
ACCAGTATAGAGAGATGTTTTTTAATGTCTCATTTGTTTGAAGATGATAAGTTACAAATCCGAAACACAGAAACGACGAGAAGTGGCTTTCCCGCTGATCTTGATTTACGGAGTGGTTGATATGTGTACGTCCTGTCACTCGGGTATGTCACTGCCACTCCGTTGAGTGTAAGCATATTGACGGTAACTTTAACGCGGAGCCGGTAATTCACTGTCACCCAGTGTAGTTGACGTGTTACAGGCGTTATGTGTTCGGATGACCATGTCCCGGTTGTTTAGGCGAGCAGCGCAGTTCTGTAGTCATTACTTGGTCAATAAGTTCCTGAAGAAACCTTGAAGCAGCGCAGTTCTGTAGTCATTACTTGTTCAATAAGTTCCTGAAGAAACCTTGAAGCAGCGCAGTTCTGTAGTCATTACTTGTTCAATAAGTTCCTGAAGAAACCTTGAAGCAGCGCAGTTCTGTAGTCATTACTTGTTCAATAAGTTCCTGAAGAAACCTTGAAGCAGCGCAGTTCTGTAGTCATTACTTGTTCAATAATTTCCCTGAAAAAACCCTTGAAGCAGCGCGTTCTGTATCATTACTTGTTCAAAAAGTTCCTGAAGAAACCTTGAAGCAGCGCGGTTCTGTACTCATTACTTGTTCAATAAGTTCCTGAAGAAACCTTGAAGCAGCGCGGTTCTGTATCATTATTTGGGTCAATAAGTTCCTGAAGAAACCTTGAAGCAGCGCAGTTCTGTACTCATTACTTGTTCAATAAGTTCCTGAAGAAACCTTGAAGCAGCGCGGTTCTGTACTCATTACTTGTTCAATAAGTTCCTGAAGAAACCTTGAAGCAGCGCAGTTCTGTACTCATTACTTGTTCAATAAGTTCCTGAAGAAACCTTGAAGCAGCGCAGTTCTGTACTCATTACTTGTTCAATAAGTTCCTGAAGAAACCTTGAAGCAGCGCGGTTCTATACTCATTACTTGTTCAATAAGTTCCTGAAGAAACCTTGAAGCAGCGCGGTTCTGTACTCATTACTTGTTCAATAAGTTCCTGAAGAAACCTTGAAGCAGCGCGGTTCTGTACTCATTACTTGTTCAATAAGTTCCTGAAGAAACCTTGAAGCAGCGCGGTTCTGTACTCATTACTTGTTCAATAAGTTCCTGAAGAAACCTTGAAGCAGCGCGGTTCTTACTCATTACTTGTTCAATAAGTTCCTGAAGAAACCTTGAAGCAGCGCGGTTCTATACTCATTACTTGTTCAATAAGTTCCTGAAGAAATCTTGAAGCAGCGCGGTTCTGTACTCATTACTTGTTCAATAAGTTCCTGAAGAAACTTTGAAGCAGCGCAGTTCTGTAGTCATTACTTGTTCAATAAGTTCCTGAAGAAACTTTGAAGCAGCGCAGTTCTGTAGTCATTACTTGGTCAATAAGTTCCTGAAGAAACCTTGAAGCAGCGCAGTTCTGTAGTCATTACTTGGTCAATAAGTTCCTGAAGAAACCTTGAAGCAGCGCAGTTTGTAGTCATTACTTGGTCAATAAGTTCCTGAAGAAACTTTGAAGCAGCGCGGTTCTGTAGTCATTACTTGGTCAATAAGTTCCTGAAGAAACCTTGAAGCAGCGCGGTTCTGTAGTCATTACTTGTTCAATAAGTTCCTGAAGAAACCTTGAAGCAGCGCAGTTCTGTAGTCATTACTTGGTCAATAAGTTCCTGAAGAAACCTTGAAGCAGCGCAGTTCTGTAGTCATTACTTGGTCAATAAGTTCCTGAAGAAACTTTGAAGCAGCGCAGTTCTGTAGTCATTACTTGTTCAATAAGTTCCTGAAGAAACCTTGAAGCAGCGCAGTTCTTAGTCATTACTTGTTCAATAAGTTCCTGAAGAAACCTTGAAGCAGCGCAGTTCTGTAGTCATTACTTGTTCAATAAGTTCCTGAAGAAACCTTGAAGCAGCGCAGTTCTGTAGTCATTACTTGGTCAATAAGTTCCTGAAGAAACCTTGAAGCAGCGCGGTTCTGTAGTCATTACTTGTTCAATAAGTTCCTGAAGAAACCTTGAAGCAGCGCAGTTCTGTAGTCATTACTTGGTCAATAAGTTCCTGAAGAAACCTTGAAGCAGCGCGGTTCTGTAGTCATTACTTGTTCAATAAGTTCCTGGAAACTTTGAAGCAGCGCGTTCTGTAGTCATTACTTGGTCAATAAGTTCCTGAAGAAACCTTGAAGCAGCGCAGTTCTGTAGTCATTACTTGGTCAATAAGTTCCTGAAGAAACCTTGAAGCAGCGCGGTTCTGTAGTCATTACTTGTTCAATAAGTTCCTGAAGAAACCTTGAAGCAGCGCGGTTCTGTAGTCATTACTTGTTCAATAAGTTCCTGAAGAAACCTTGAAGCAGCGCAGTTCTGTAGTCATTACTTGGTCAATAAGTTCCTGAAAAAACCCTTGAAGCAGCGCGTTCTGTAGTCATTACTTGGTCAATAAGTTCCTGAAGAAACCTTGAAGCAGCGCAGTTTGTAGTCATTACTTGGTCAATAAGTTCCTGAAGAAACTTTGAAGCAGCGCGGTTCTGTAGTCATTACTTGGTCAATAAGTTCCTGAAGAAACCTTGAAGCAGCGCGGTTCTGTAGTCATTACTTGTTCAATAAAAAAAACCTTGAAGCAGCGCGTTCTGTAGTCATTATTTGGGTCAATAAGTTCCTGAAAAAACCCTTGAAGCAGCGCAGTTCTGTAGTCATTACTTGGTCAATAAGTTCCTGAAGAAACCTTGAAGCAGCGCAGTTCTGTAGTCATTACTTGTTCAATAAGTTCCTGAAGAAACCTTGAAGCAGCGCAGTTCTGTAGTCATTACTTGTTCAATAAGTTCCTGAAGAAACCTTGAAGCAGCGCGTTCTGTAGTCATTACTTGTTCAATAAGTTCCTGAAGAAACCTTGAAGCAGCGCAGTTCTGTAGTCATTACTTGGTCAATAAGTTCCTGAAGAAACCTTGAAGCAGCGCGGTTCTGTAGTCATTACTTGTTCAATAAGTTCCTGAAGAAACCTTGAAGCAGCGCAGTTCTGTAGTCATTACTTGGTCAATAAGTTCCTGAAGAAACCTTGAAGCAGCGCAGTTCTGTAGTCATTACTTGGTCAATAAGTTCCTGAAGAAACTTTGAAGCAGCGCAGTTCTGTAGTCATTACTTGGTCAATAAGTTCCTGAAGAAACCTTGAAGCAGCGCGGTTCTGTATTCATTACTTGGACAATAAGTTCCTGAAGAAACCTTGAAGCAGCGCGTTCCCATATTCCATGCCTAGTTGCTAACACTGCGTGGCTTAGAAGCTGATACGCGTTCTTTGTGATATATTGACCGTTTTGGCAATATTTATGTTGCATAGAAATGGGAATTGGAGATCGCATTTTCCTGTTTCTCCATTGCCAAACCGCTGTCCATAATGAAACATTGCGTTATTGAGTTATTGACCCAAAATAATTAAGTTAAGTTCAATTCACGTTATTCTACTTAGAAGGATATTCATCATACAACTAATGATCATATTTACATATGAAAATGATTGTCAAATAGCTACATGGCATGCAAAATGTAACAACAAACTATAGTGTACATACATAGGATATAAACATACAAAACAAAACGGGAAATGAATTTCATATGTCTAAAACAACACTAAGATTTCTCACGGATTACACAGCGTGTAGCGGTAAGCCTATGATCACGATGAAAACATCGTTCGCTTGCGAATTCGTTATTTGACCCAAGTTTTCCTCTTTTTTGGGTTTGTTTTTGGCGTCTCACTTGCCTAGTTATCACCACGCTAGGTGATGAGTATCGTTTTGTGTCGTCTACATAGCAGTGATAACGAAGATTATAATTTGTCATTATATCTCCAACTGGCTTTTGTGGACACGCTGTGCAGTTTCGGCTTCATTAGTATAAATAATGAAATTTGGATGCCCAAAAAAAGTTAAAATTTAGAAAGACAAAAACTAAGTTTTTTAACAAGAGCTTCTGCGATATCGTTCTGGACTTTCGCTAGAGTTTACTCCGTTAAGTAGTTATTTCAGTACGCCAATTGAGAATTGTGTTGATTGTTGCTGTCCATGTGATCTTTCAAACCCCTTTCTCGAGTGTCGACACTTACCGTAGGCATGCACGACACATACCGATAATTACTCGGAACTCATCCAGGCCGGGCCCTTTTTGGAAACCCGTTTTTAAAGAAAAATTTTTTTTAAATTTTTAAAAAAAATTTTTTATTTAAAAACAGTCCTTTTTGACGCATGACACATGCCCTTTTGTGACGTTTCGATGAACGATGCCTTTGTGTGACGTTTCGATGACACATGCCTTTGTGTGACGTTTCGATGACACATGCCTTTGTGTGACGTTTCGATGACACGATGCCTTTGTGTGACGTTTCGATGACACGATGCCTTTGTGTGACGTTTCGATGACACGATGCCTTTGTGTGACGTTTCGATGACACGATGCCTTTGTGTGACGTTTCGATGACACGATGCCTTTGTGTGACGTTTCGATGACACGATGCCTTTGTGTGACGTTTCGATGACACGATGCCTTTGTGTGACGTTTCGATGACACGATGCCTTTGTGTGACGTTTCGATGACACGATGCCTTTGTGTGACGTTTCGATGACACGATGCCTTTGTGTGACGTTTCGATGACACGATGCCTTTGTGTGACGTTTCGATGACACGATGCCTTTGTGTGACGTTTCGATGACACGATGCCTTTGTGTGACGTTTCGATGACACGATGCCTTTGTGTGACGTTTCGATGAAACGATGCCTTTGTGTGACGTTTCGATGACACGATGCCTTTGTGTGACGTTTCGATGACACCATGCCTTTGTGTGACGTTTCGTTTGTATGACGTTTCGATGACACGTCTCACAAACGTGCACCCAAATTATGCATAAGCGAACAAGGCAGGCCAGTTGAACAGCGTAAGATGCGGAATTATTATTGTATTGAATTCGTTTCAATCTTTGTTTGCGCCAGTTTAAA
>JAODUO010002486.1:12500-24760 GCA_025642075.2 Ridgeia piscesae
GACGTTCTGATATACCAGTTGGTAGCATAGGTAGTTGTTTAACAAGCTTATTGGCAATCGCAAATCCAACTCCAGCCTCTCTCCTTATACCAGGCTCTTTCCCTATCCAGAAGAAAGTGTAGTTGTTTTCTTTTAACGAACCTTGTCCTTCGAGACGAGTTTCTAGGAGGGCAGCTATGTCTATGTTATAGCGATCAAGTTCTCGGGCAACTAGCGCTGTTTGCCATTGTGGCCTTTCCGCATCCTTCATATCCAGTAAGGTTCTCACATTCCATGTGACTAATGATAGCTTCTTCTTCATTTGTTTCGCACCGCTGGTATTGGAGTGCCACCAGCCGCGATGTTCTGATCAGGAGTCAAAGTGAACAAGCTTTGTTTACCCCACCTTTTCTAGGGGCGTCCCCGGATTGGGGCAGGCCTAGATTTGATAGACAAGATAAGGCTGCCTGGTCACCTGGATTGCTGCCTTGTATTACTGTTATTCTTCAACAACACACGACCATTATACCCATGTCGCCTATGTCTAGAGCTTCAGCTAACAGCTTCCAGTTACTCACACCTGCCATCGTGGCTTTCACCCCATCGCCATAGGACTTGCCCTATATCTTCGCTTGCGCTCATGTTTTAGGTGCCAAGGCTGTCACGCATCAACATCGACACCCTCTGGAACAGAGATACTTTAATCCAGAGGAGCACTATGTACGACAACTGGAAGTCTAGCTGGTTGCCCCGCAGTGGAGAGAAGTTGCCTTCAATCCTCAGTTCTAATGCCACCGTTGGTCAACATAAGTTGACTCCTCCGCCAACACTAGATACAAGCATTGCTGCTGCCCAATGCTGACTATTTACCCAGAGTTGTGGATTGGATTGGTGAAGGTCGGGACGTGTCCACACGTTGGTGGGCCCTGCACACAACACCTCTGGGGCTCCAATCTCCTCCGAGATCCCTAACACATTAGCCTGGGGCCGCAAGGTGCCCAGTATCCGCTGTGTGCTACAAGGAAGTTGTGCTAGAGTCTTGTCTATGGAGAGGCTATGTACCAGCAGGGGAGACTTACGCACTCGGCTCCCTTTTCGCTCCAAGGAGCTATCTGGCGTCTGTAGCTGAAAGAGATAGTATGAAGCAGAACTACACAGCACTAGACGCATCACATAGACCTGTATTAAACACCACACCACAATCATTATATCAACTAGCTGTCGTTCACTCAATTTCGAGACGTATAATTTTGCCTCGTTCGGAATTTTTCAAGTCAGACTTTTTAACTCTTACAGTTAAGTAGGTCAACGCAACGTTTAACGTTGTATTTTCGAAGATTGCCGCTGTGTTCACACTGTGCATTAACCACTCGGCCATTTGCTATCAAGGCGTTGTGATCCTAGTGTCAACCGCGTATCTAACGAATATTCAAAATAAAAACCCTCGCTTATGAAGCATGAATACATCTTAACCCATTCTACCTCTCTGTATAGATATGTCCTTCTTGAATATTGTAATTGGAATAAACCCTAATACTTGCAAACGTTAAATCGTTGTTGCGCCTGTAGGCTGCAGTTACTTTGAGTCGATTAATTAAAACACATTTTCTTACGGAACGTATTAAAACGCGAAAAAGCCACGTACGTATTTATTTCTCGGTTTATTTACTATGTTGCTGTAGTCACATCAAATACGGGGGACGTTCGCCACATTTCGATTAGATGTTTTTCTCCATCATATTCTGCCATAGTGATTGCTTTTTGCACTGGTTGGCTGGTTGAAGCCATACGTATTACGTTCTTTTTTAAAGTTACACCCAACAGTTACGCGCGCTTACACTGCCAATTGAGCGGGATGTGGGGTTGTGGTTAGCACTCGACCACGGATAAATGTTGGATCGTAATCATTGTTTTCTAATTTGAGACAACACTTGTTTTAAAGTGTGTACGCAGCAATGAAGAGCGCATACGCTGCCAACTGGAACGTTACTGATGCCTGCGATTGTTGTGGGAAAATAGTAGAAGTCAGTCATTTAGCAATCTGAGCGGGGTTTACGTGAAGTTTGCAAAGACATCGATGTAAGCAGTTTTTTTGTAGCGCGAGTTACATGAAAGTTCTCAACAGGTCGGCGTCTCTGAGAACAATAAAAAAAACGCATAATGTTTTGAACAATTGAACTGCATCTGTATAATGTCTGATACGAATATTAAGCCGATAGAACCCCTTAACAAATCTTGAATTTCGATAAACAAACGGTGTCTCCATTCCACCCAGGGGTCTCAGGTTAATCCCTGAACGGTTGATGTCCGGGACGGAAACCGCTTTGCGGGAAATTGTTAGCATATTCCCCCATATTCATTATGTATACATGGAGTTTACAATTAGATAACCTAATCTTGTATTACGCTTTCAAGACAGCTGAATATCTCGTTTTCTTTAGCATGTCGCATAATTCGTTGAACGAGCTCAGATACAGCTAGTTGTAAATTAACTTTACATGTAGACAATAGTCGTATCCCTGATATGAAATAAGAACAAGAGTTACCGTCAACCATAGGTCTGCGCAACTTCACGAGTTCTTCTTCGTCTTCACACATTTCATGACTACTTTCATTTCACGCGGACGAAGGAAAATAATATGACCAAGATTGTTGCCAATGCATTCCACGGTATCTTTCACTTGGCAGTCAGTTCAATGTACATTCACATATATTTACTTTCCTCGCTGACAGACATAAATCATTGATTAAACAGATAATCGGCCAACTATTTGGCGCATAGCAAATAACACAGACATACTGATAAGTTACGTACACATTGGATGGACAAGGTGTTGCAGTCGTGTCACACACGTGAGTTTTCTCGAGTGTTTACATAAATCTGTAAGGACATCGTACAACTTCCCTTTATCGGATACTCTCTCAAGCCACACAGTCACTCTCGGTTAAAGTATTCAAACTATTGCCAGGTAAGTCATCATTAAGTGTTACCATTTCGAATAGATCTATCGATATCTTAATAGTAGTATATGTTAAACAGTAGGATATGGCAGGGATATGGCAAAATAACCTGGTGTGGACCCACTAAGCGGAGGACTCGTTCTGAAACACACCTACGACAGAATACACAACGAATGATAGTGCTCGTACATTAGGAAGAATAATCCACTATCCTATTGTGCAGTGTCCAGTCGGAGGAACCCAGTCGATACTCCACTGCCTTATTTTAAACGTATATATGTTTCTTGCAAGAGATGCGACTCTCCACTAAAGCAGATGGTGAATACTAATATTAAAATGTCAAAACACTTATTTTGGGGGCCATGTCTGTTTGCAGGATTAATTAAACAATATGACCGATTGAGTCAGTTACATTAGTCAATGTATGCTCTCTCGGTTGAGCGGCGCCGTTCGAATAAGTAGGCCTTCTAGGTGTATAGCTTAAGCGTTTACGCCTTATTATGCAATTGTAATGTGTATTTGACATAGTATAATCATTTCGCACTGAAAATTACTATTGAACTCTCAATTCGCAAAATATTCCAATTCTTAGCTGTTCTCTGGAGTTCATGCTCTGGGTGATCGTTTTGTAAAATCGCATTAAATATTGTTAGATATTATGTATTTCAGTATTTCGTTCACAGACGAATTGAAACAAAATGAAGTTTGCGTTATGGGTGAGTGTGCATAATTGTCTTATTTGTTTCATGTAATCTGCAAATCTGTCATCTAATAACGCTTTAAAGTCTTTTGATAATAACGAAAATAGCCAAATAGCCGCCTATGAACAACGATGTTCGGCGCTCTAGGTATGTTAACACATCTCACACATGCACACACACACACACACACACACACACACACACACACACACACACACACACACACACACACACACATACACATACACATACATACACACACACACACACACACACACACACACACAACACACACACACACACACACACAACACACACATAAACACACACAACACACACACACACACACACACACACACACACACACACACACACACACACACACACAAACACAACACACACACACACACACACACACACACACACTCACACACACACACACACACACACACACACACACACATACCACACACACTTGCACATACATGCATACGCACGCATACGCGCACATGCACACGCACACGCAAATGCACACGGCACCGCACACGTACACATACACACACACAAACACATACACACGCACGCACACGCGCGGGCTTGCTAAATTATTATTATTATTGTAGACAAACGCGCGTTGTTGCAGATTACTCTCTTGTTCGCCCTGTGCCTAACGCACATCCACGGAGGAAAGAAGAGCAGAAGAAAGACGAAGTGGGGACCGGACGACGACTTAGAAATGTGCTTCCAACTGTGCGAGAGCATTCACAAGGACTGCATGTACGACGTTGTCTTCTGCCCTCTGACGACGTTCAAACGGCGCAAAGAACAGTTATTAGATTGCGATGTTAAGCTTAACGAATGCTATAAATCATGTAGAGCAACGTTTGAAAATTTGTAAATTTTGGAAATAAGCAATGACAGAGTAACACAATCAATATGCTTTTAAGTGGATATTGTCATGGTGGATTCGTTTTTGTTTTTCACGTTCCCTTTTCCCGAAACAAGCGCGCACGGCTAGGAGGAATTTTCTTCATTCTGTATGAATGAGTACCTGGCTTTAAGCAGTGGTTGATAGTTGTGTATGAATGGTCTACGCGCACTGCGCCGTGGCTGGATACACCCGTGAGACGCCGAGTAGGTGTCTAATTAAACAGGTCTGCCGCGGCGTAAACGCATCAGCGCTTTGAGCCATTTTGAGGATTGGACACTGCGCTATATTATACCTTATTACCTTTTAACGGATATACTATTTTAGTTTTGCGTACAATATATATTCCAATGTTAATTTATGATTTGTTATTATAACTGCAATGTTTATATCGTGTTATGGCAGTTATAAAGATGCTTGTGCTTTGCTCTTGTGACAGTTGCAGGCGGCAGACAAACGACGACATTGCGACAACTTGTGCCGTTAGTGAACTCATTCGTGTCATAGCGAATCGATCGTAATGTTATTTGGCAATATAGCCGATTACTAAAAAAATATGCAGTGTTATATGATGCATGTGACTTATAATTTGATATAAGTAAGGTAATTGCCGAATACTTTAATAACTATTATGTTAATATTGAATCAACATTGGCTTAAAAAATTAGCTCAACTAACATTGGTTGAAACGAGTGAGTTGGAAACCAATATGAAATGTATAAAATGTTAAGTCCTGGCTTGGATTTAATAACACGCGTTAAAGTAAATATCATGTTTTCAAATTACCGCCGTGAGGTGGCACCACTTTTTACGCCCTTTTACGGATGTATTTATATTTTCTAAGATTGCTATTGTTGTGTATCATTACGTTTTAACCAAAAACAAATAAAACATGACAATGTATACACATTTAAGGGGTATTATGAACAGATACAACTTTGCATCCTATTCATGGGGGTCGAACATTACTCCCCGACTGCTTGTCTCCTGGCTAAGTGGAAAACGTTATCATTCCCCACATACACAAGCTTATTCGGTCGGTCGGTCGGTCGGTCGGTCGGTCGGTCGGTCGGTCGGTCGGTCGGTCGGTCGGTCGGTCGGTCGGTCGGTCGGTCGGTCGGTCGGTCGGTCGGTCGGTCGGTCGGTCGGTCGGTCGGTCGGTCGGTCGGTCGGTCGGTCGGTCGGTCGGTCGGTCGGTCGGTCGGTCGGTCGGTCGGTCGGTCGGTCGGTCGGTCGGTCGGTCGGTCGGTCGGTCGGTCGGTCGGTCGGTCGGTCGGTCGGTCGGTCGGTCGGTCGGTCGGTCGGTCGGTCGGTCGGTCGGTCGGTCGGTCGGTCGGTCGGTCGGTCGGTCGGTCGGTCGGTCGGTCGGTCGGTCGGTCGGTCGGTCGGTCGGTCGGTCGGTCGGTCGGTCGGTCGGTCGGTCGGTCGGTCGGTCGGTCGGTCGGTCGGTCAAACCAATAATCAGAGCCGTCGTTCGGCTTGGGGATAATGTTCTGAAACAGATTCATTAGTTGAACAATGTTCATTTGTCAGGTATAATTGACAACGTGGATTGACACGGTACTGTACGTTACTACTCTATGACGCCCGGCCACCAGGACGTATAACATGTCAATTGTCTTGCATGTGGTGTCTGCATAACGTGTTCAAGTGTGCTATTAATGGTATTCTACTTGAAGCACTTCTACTTGAAGTACTCTTCAAGTGTGTCAAGGCAAGGTCCAAATACATCGATTCTTGCAATGATGAGTTCTCCGGCAAAAAACCTCACCCGGTTCTTAGTTGGTAGTTCCAATTATAATTAACTTGGTTGAATATTAGTGACACAGCCTACTCGTTTACAGCCACGCAGAGAATCGTCTCATAGATGTACGTACGGCGGAAGTTATAAACTCGTGTATGTTTAGTATAAATACTCCAAGCTATGCAGCTGGCAATTAGAATCCAGGTATAATTGAGCACATATCGTTGTAATGTATCGACTCCTAGAAATTAATGAATGGTGTTGTCGTGTAGCAAGTATTGTTCTGATGGAATCGTTAGACGCCTACTTCCAGACTAGGGTTGGTGTATTCAGTATTTGTAAGTATGTTCTGTCCATTATATATTGAGTCGTTAGCAGGATCCGCTTCGAAACAGTCAAACTACTAAACAAGTCGTGTGATTTCAACTATGTCTCTTCAACATTTATTTATTGGATTAACTGTGGTGTGCTCGCATCAGCTACATGTTTTGTGTTGATAATTGAAAAAAGGAATCAGTTCGATTCGTTCCTGCTTATTGTTGATTGTCTATCATGATTTTTATGTATATTTCCTGTGTTTGTATTCAATATTGCTTCGGATAATCAGCCAATAAAGCAATTATTACTTGTCAGCAGCAGCAGCAGCAGCAGCAGTAGTAACAGCATCACCACCAGCAGCAACAGCAGCAGCAGCAGCAGCAGCAACAACAACAACAGCAGCAGCAGTACCACCACTACCAACAGCAGCAGCAGCAGCAACAGCAACAGTAGCAACAGCAGCAGTACAATATCTACCTGTATTAGTTTAATTGGTTAATAAGCACTCAGTTATGCTCCATTCATAAACGTGTGCTGGTCCATGTTTCTGCATCGTAAAACTATTTCAAACAAAGCTATCAAGTATACAATAATTAGTAAAATAAAAGGTGATAGCTTAAATGCATGCAGACTGTTCGTGACTTAACTATTATATTTGATACACGTGTCTCACCTGGAGAAGGAAATTTAGTTAGACCAAAGAAGTCGTCTTCTAATACATTCATCTTCTAGCAGACGATTCACTAACGTGCCGTCGAGGGCTTTCACTGATGCGACTCACCGATACGACCAACGCCTGTCACTACTGGAATAAATGACACATGGTTCTGTGAAGGAACCAGGCGGTACACATATTTTCGTGCGAAATCGTGACAAAGTATACACATTAAAGGTGTATAATGAACAGATAAAACTTTGCATCCTATTCATGGGGGTCGAACTTTACTCCCTGATTGCTTACCTCCTGGCTAAGTGAAAAACGTTACCATTCCCCTACATATACACGCTTACTCGCTCGCGTCAGTCAGTCAGTCAGTCAGTCAGTCAGTCAGTCAGTCAGTCAGTCAGTCAGTCAGTCAGTCAGTCAGTCAGTCAGTCAGTCAGTCAGTCAGTCAGTCAGTCAGTCAGTCAGTCAGTCAGTCAGTCAGTCAGTCAGTCAGTCAGTCAGTCAGTCAGTCAGTCAGTCAGTCAGGTCAGTCAGTCGTCAGTCGTCAGTCGTCAGTCAGTCAGTCGTCAGCGTCAGTCAGTCAGTCGGTCAGTCAGTCAGTCAGTCAGTCGTCAGTCAGTCAGTCAGTCAGTCAGTCAGTCGTCAGTCAGTCAGTCGTCGTCAGTCAGTCAGTCAGTCAGTCAGTCAGGTCGTCAGTCAGTCAGTCAGTCAGTCAGTCGTCAGTCGTCAGTCAGTCAGTCAGTCAGTCAGTCGTCAGTCAGTCAGTCAGTCAGGGTCAGTCAGTCAGTCAGTCAGTCAGTCAGTCAGTCAGTCAGTCAGTCAGTCAGTCAGTCAGTCAGTCAGTCAGTCAGTCAGTCAGTCAGTCAGTCAGTCAGTCAGTCAGTCAGTCAGTCAGTCAGTCAGTCAGTCGTCAGTCAGTCAGTCAGTCAGTCAGTCAGTCAGTCAGTCAGTCAGTCAGTCAGTCAGTCAGTCAGTCAGTCAGTCAGTCAGTCAGTCAGTCAGTCGTTGTCTGTCTGTCTGTCAGTCAGTCAGTCAGTCAGTCAGTCAGTCAGTCAGTCAGTCAGTCAGTCAGTCAGTCAGTCAGTCAGTCAGTCAGTCAGTCAGTCAGTCAGTCAGTCAGTCAGTCAAACCAATAATCAGAGCCGTCGTTCGGCTTGGGGATAATGTTCTGAAACAGATACGGTACAGTACATCACTACTCTATGACGCCCGACTACCAGGACGTATAACATGTGAATTGTCTTGCAATTGGGTGTCTGCATAACGTGTTCAAGTGTGCAGTTAATGCTACTCTACTTGAAGCACTTCTGCATTTATTTACTCTTCTCAATCGAATTAGATATTGCGGTCTGAAACACATCGGTGAGTAACAGCGGGAATACAACTAGGGAAAGACTAAATATTACTTCGGGGCAGTAGTAATGCAATTGTTATGGGAAAATCGAATTGTGTTGTTAAACGGCGTAGATTAATCTGAGTGAAATGATTAGACTGTTGTGAACGATAACGCGTGAGAGTGTCTGGGTAAGGATCCCACACACACACACACACACACACACACACACACACACACACACACACACACACACACACACACACACACACACACACACACACACACACACACACACACACACACACACACACACACACACACACACACACACACACACACACACACACACACACACACACACACACACACACACACACACACACACACACACACACACACACACACACACACACACACACACACACACACACACACACACACACACACACACACACACACACACACACACACACACACACACACACACACACACACACACACACACACACACACACACACACACACACACACACACACACACACACACACACACACACACACACACACACACACACACACACACACACACACACACACACACACACACACACACACACACACACACACACACACACACACACACACACACACACACACACACACATTAACTCAGTGATTATGCGTAACATTAGAGTGCGTACGTTCTCACAGTCGTGTATTGTGTGGGTTTTTTCAGCCATCTCAATGCAATACACCTCTTCAGACAAGCATGTTACAAAAACGGCTCTGCGTAAGTAACTCTGTATAAGTAGGAACACGTTCGAAATAGGGTCATTTAAAATCAACCCGACATACTAATTTAACAGATTAGCACTCAAGTTGGGCATTGAGGGTCACCCCGAATCTCCTCAGGTCGCCCATAGCCGGCCAGCGAATTCAGCACAGCGTTGGAATTCGGTTTACGTGGTTGCATATAGTGATTAATAGATGCAATAAATGCAGCACCTATCTAGACATATGACATTAAATTGTGGCTATTTTGGATACTTCCGTTCTCGAAAACATTTATCGCATTTTCGAAATTTTAACAGTAATACGTTTTGTTTTTGGACATTTAAAAATGACCTCCAGCCAGGAGGTTGGCCACATATACAGCTAAAATGAGTAACACATTATAACAAGTTATCTACCAGTGTGTAGACAATTTAATGCTCTTTTAAATAAACCCAACGTGTAGCAGTTAAAAGCCAAGCATAATAAGTTACACCGGAACAAAGTATTTATTTTATAAAATGTTTCCAAATGTCTTAGTGTCAATCAAGAAACGGTCAACATATTTTAAAGTTACAACAACGGTTTTGACACCACTGTGTATGTACTTTTATTATCTACAACATACATACAACATGCAATTGAGATAATTGAATAATAAATGCGCTAGAGCAAAGACAATGGCGCAAGCAATATTTTTAAACATCTAGGTCAAATATTTGAGGAGGCACAGGCTTCACGTTAAAATCGGCTGAGTGCTAATGGATTAAACATTGGTTGTACTGGTTTATGTGTATGTTTTATTTAATCAGTTTACTTAGCACCATTTGTGACTATAAATAAATAAATAAATAACCAACGTCTGAGCAGATGGCCTCCTGTGTTTTTCTACTTGTAAACGTATCCAATGAACGTTGTTTTTATCTTGAATCTGAATCTGAATGGGATACGTCGTAAAGAAGCCAATATTGCCTATTATATACGACGGGGGCTGTGTGCGCATGTTATTGAGTGTTTGAGCCGCAGATCAGGCGACTGAAATCAGTTATGGTTTCAGCCTGGACCTGCGACTCGTTTAGTTGGTTCCAGTCGGCTATTGTTTAAAAACAAATGAATTCTTAAATTGTTCGGTGTGGGCTGTAGGTACTATAAAATATCTGGTGTTGTTGGTTGTTAGTTGTTGGACAAAATTTGAGGATACATGGTCGGGGAAGTGTTTATGCTTAATGTGTCTTTTGTTTGTTTTTGGGGGCCGGAAGAATGTTTCAGTGGGGAGGGCTGGGATAGATCCTCTAACAGTTCTGTACATAAATATTAGTCTTTGGTCGCGTCGTCTATTGTCTAATGTGTCGAGGTTAAGGTTAGTGACCATGTGATAGGATCTGTGAGATGTTCTTCTTTGACCGTGTTAATGGTGAAGATAATACTAATAATTATTGTTCATATAGTTTATAATGTTAACATAAATATTAACTTTCCCCGTAATTAATGTATACCATGGATGATCACGATAAACAAATCTCTCGACGAAGGGTCCGAAATACGAACACAATCGCTTCACATATTGTAACTCAGATCCACATTCTTTGTGCAGTCAGATGTATTTTAAACACAAATGCTCATATTCTGTATACGAAACAGCACACGCAACAGTCACTCGTCCGTAGTAGTGCATACTGCCGCACGCGTTATGTTAGTTTACGTCCGGTTGTATTTGTTGTGTTATAATTACATTTGACAAATTCACGAAGGTGCCAAATGTAAATAACAGCAGAAACACAATTCACAACTGACTTAAGTGGTCAGAAAATATATTAGTAGGTTGTTGTAGCTAAGACGAATCCTGCGCTACGCACACAAATAACACTATCATATCTGCAAAAAAAGACCCGCTAATGAACACGTAAGTACTCGGACATAAGTGCTATCACTACATAATCATTCGCCCTGCAGTATGCAACACAAATCGTGGCTTGCGAAACGATTTAGTGATGGTGTTTACAAAAATGTGTTTACAGTTGTAAAATATAACGCGGTTACTGACAACTTCATATAAACAATGTTGAGACGAATAAAAATATACTATCGTGAAAACTACTGTAAACTCACCCTCCACTTCTTTCTACAGTCATTCGCATCATTGGATCGTTGAATCCTGATATACAACTTTCATTGTCTCATAAAAAAAACGACAGTTAGTTTACGTTATCTACTCATGACATGTTGTGATTATGGTATACTTTTCTAGACAACTTCCACTGACCTGGTCTAGCTGCGTGGTTGTGAACGACTCTCCTGTATATGTTTATGGTATACTTTTCTAGACAACTTCCACTGACCTGGTCTAGCTGCGTGGTTGTGAACGACTCTCCTGTATATGTTTATGATATACTTTTCTAGACAACTTCCACTGACCTGGTCTAGCTGCGTGGTTGTGAATGACTCTCCTGTATATGTTTATGATATACTTTTCTAGACAACTTCCACTGACCTGGTCTAGCTGCGTAGTTGTGAACGACTCTCCTGTATATGTTTATGGTATACTTTTCTAGACAACTTCCACTGACCTGGTCTAGCTGCGTGGTTGTGAATGACTCTCCTGTATATGTTTATGATATACTTTTCTAGACAACTTCCACTGACCTGGTCTAGCTGCGTGGTTGTGAACGACTCTCCTGTATATGTTTATGATATACTTTTCTAGACAACTTCCACTGACCTGGTCTAGCTGCGTGGTTGTGAACGACTCTCCTGTATATGTTTATGATATACTTTTCTAGACAACTTCCACTGACCTGGTCTAGCTGCGTGGGTTTTGGACCTCCTGTATATGTTTATGATATACTTTTCTAGAC
>JAODUO010002487.1:0-26228 GCA_025642075.2 Ridgeia piscesae
TTGTCGATAATGAGTTATTTAATGCCATATATTGGAATAAATAAGTCGCTGTCCCCAAAAATTACTGAAAATGACACAGATCCAGCTGATGTCAGTAGCGAACTGCAGGTGTCGTATCACAATTAATGTTCCGTACTTCAGACGATCGTAGTGGCTTTTCTTCGATTTATTTCTCTTGGACGCGAGAAACGTATCGGGCACCGTGATATGGCTGCTCTGCATGTACTGACTACGACGAGCGAGCAGGACTAAGGCGATATTAATTTGCCATTACCCGTCGAAAGAGTTCCGATGTGCAAGAGCAGTATGCGGGTTGTTTGAACGCGGTGAGGACTGGTGTATTGTTGTGTTGTGTTTTGATTTGTTATGTGAATAGAAGTGTTGGTTTTGTTCAGCGAGCGGCGTATCACAGTTGTCAAATTATGTGCGAGGGCAGTGCGTCTTTTCGGCGTAGTGATACATGTGCAATTTTGATTGGTGATATCGTCACGACCGATTATACCTGGTTTTAGCAGAAATGAAAGGGTGACCGGATGGATAGTGGTTTCTTGGAAAATGTGATGCTTTAGTTTCACGAATTTTCCACGGCACTTTTGTCGCTGCATGTTATTTATGCTTTGTCAATTTCAGGAAACGATCTGAACATTTATTTTCATGATAAGAAAATAACGTTGTAATGAACGCCTGTGGTGAAAACCAAACGTGGTTTCACGCCGTTTTTATTTAAATATATACGTACGCACCCTTACGGACGCGAACATACACGCGCAATCTCTCGTACATACATACACACATACATTGTTTTTTGCATTTTCACTGTCCAAAAAGTCTATCTTCAACGGTAAGAGGCTAGTATTTCTAAGACCGCGAATACACAGGAACACGCGATCGCACACGCGAACGCACGCACACAGGAAATGTAAGAATTGGCACATACGTAATAGGTCCCTGCTTTGTCCGGAAGTTGCGCATTGCGCAACTGCGGATTCTCACAATTAGTGGTCACGTGAATGCGGTTTCCGCCCAACAACGAGACAACGAGTAGAGCGTCTGATGTATACGAAGGCGAAGTGGTTCCGAGGCAGGTCAGTTTGGTTAATTTCTTCGTCGCATTCTTCTTCGTCGCCTCTGTGTGATAATTACGGATATCCTTACTATTAAATCGCTTCAATGTTGTTATAGTAAACGGCCGCGATGACATCGAGATGTGGAGTAGACCCTACAAGCTCTACAACGCGTGCGACACAGCCATCGGATTGGAACTCGAAGAGGCTTTCTTTGCGAACGTCGGTCGCAAGGGAAGAGATGTCGGATTCGATTCAGGTTGATTTGATGAAGCGACTACAAAGCTTATATTACAGTGACTTTATTCACACTTATCGGATGCTAAATGCTAGGGTGGTACGGGTGTAGATTGGTGTAAATTGTTTTCGGTAACCATGGTCGGGAGGAGAGTAAACTCCTTTCGCTGTTGAAGCACTGGAAAATCAGACTTCCTCCTACCCGAAAGGGGTTGGAGGTTCGCCGACTTGCAGATTCCTTCCATGGCTTACCCGCCGTCTTCAACTGTCAGTCATTTTAAGATGATATTTTCCATGTCTAATCTAAATGACTGGTTGATTGCAGACGGTGTATTTTTCGTCATTCGATGTATCATTTTTATAAGTAATAAAACTGGAGTGAAAAGCAATCAAGTCGCGTACCTATTTTTGATTCGAAGCGTTGTTCAGTGGCACGAAGCTTGTGTAGACCTATATATAATAGACACTAGTGAAATGAAGACCCTGCAACTGCACCGTGACAATCATTATGCAACCTATTTGACTTTTACTAACATTCGGCTAGGTTCATATGTATGTACGCACTAAGAGTTGTGATAGCTCACCGTGAATCCTTATCTATTCGTTATACTCAGCACCACATAGTCCGAGATAGCACCAGGTCGGGTTGTACTAGAATAACTCAGGGGAGGAGTGAGAGAACCATCGCATTAATTGAGTTCAAAGAACAACGATTGCAGTTATATGTGACTATTGCAGTAATGGTATACGCCGCTCAGAACAATGAACACGACTACTTGGACTACGGTTATGCATCTTTTAACATATATATATATATATATGTGGGTTCAGAAACTTATACCTCACAGCCAAGGAGGATTCTAATGTTTGTTGAGGGGTAGCAGTCCCCCTACGTTGTCGCTCTTTTGCCTCGCTATATTGTTTTAGAATAACGTACCTCATATATGCTTTGAAGCCGAAGTGCCCTCACCACATATAGATTATTCCACCATGGATATTGTTGAGTTCTGAACGTCGCCGCGTACAAGTATCAAATGATATACCCCATCCTCCACCCACCCCCCGCCTCGCACCCGAACCGAAATGACTCGGAAAATGCAACGTCCCATCCCGATGTCGTGTAGTGCTGAAGCTACGGCTCAGTTTTCACAATTGTAGGTTTGCGCCCTGTTCATAAGGCTACGCCGCCCGCATTTGCACACGTGCTATTTCGCCTGGTCTATCGCTACAGAAATGTAAACTTAAAATAGATCAATTACGCAAATGTGTGCATAGTTAGTGTGTTGAACTGATCACAACGGAAATTCGAATTCTCTCAGACGAGAGATCGGTCTGTTAGAAATTATTAAAACCATGAAATATCGAAAAAGTTCTAAAAAAAAGCTACGCGGTACATGATAAGGTGGCAGGTAATTCAATTGTTGGCAGTTGTCACTATAATCGGGCCACAACCAGTCCATCAGACGGTTGACGCACAGAGACATGAAAAACTTCACGATGGACTAAGATTTTCCGAGAGGCGATTCCGATGTTCATCTTCGGTTTGGGATGCAGATTGTTGATGACAAAGGCACTAAATCGTACCAGTTCAGAATGGCGGTCGTAGCGAAGCCGTCGAATACTATAGCGACAATTGTTTCCCGCATCCACTTGTTTGAAGGCACGATGACGAACTGTTTTAAGTTAAACAGCCGTATTTTGACGAGAGATAGATCGAGAGTGTGGCAAAGTCCGTCGTAGCTGGCTTGCGACAAGGTTCGCTAACAATTGGCGATGTGTCTCAGCGCAATTACTTCACCCCGATATATGACGAAAACGTCAGCGCAGTGTACACACACGATGACAGTGACACGTCTGCTTCCTCGATCGTATCGTCTTATAGATTCACCTTGTCGATAATGAGTTATTTAATGCCATATATTGGAATAAATAAGTCGCTGTCCCCAAAAATTACTGAAAATGACACAGATCCAGCTGATGTCAGTAGCGAACTGCAGGTGTCGTATCACAATTAATGTTCCGTACTTCAGACGATCGTAGTGGCTTTTCTTCGATTTATTTCTCTTGGACGCGAGAAACGTATCGGGCACCGTGATATGGCTGCTCTGCATGTACTGACTACGACGAGCGAGCAGGACTAAGGCGATATTAATTTGCCATTACCCGTCGAAAGAGTTCCGATGTGCAAGAGCAGTATGCGGGTTGTTTGAACGCGGTGAGGACTGGTGTATTGTTGTGTTGTGTTTTGATTTGTTATGTGAATAGAAGTGTTGGTTTTGTTCAGCGAGCGGCGTATCACAGTTGTCAAATTATGTGCGAGGGCAGTGCGTCTTTTCGGCGTAGTGATACATGTGCAATTTTGATTGGTGATATCGTCACGACCGATTATACCTGGTTTTAGCAGAAATGAAAGGGTGACCGGATGGATAGTGGTTTCTTGGAAAATGTGATGCTTTAGTTTCACGAATTTTCCACGGCACTTTTGTCGCTGCATGTTATTTATGCTTTGTCAATTTCAGGAAACGATCTGAACATTTATTTTCATGATAAGAAAATAACGTTGTAATGAACGCCTGTGGTGAAAACCAAACGTGGTTTCACGCCGTTTTTATTTAAATATATACGTACGCACCCTTACGGACGCGAACATACACGCGCAATCTCTCGTACATACATACACACATACATTGTTTTTTGCATTTTCACTGTCCAAAAAGTCTATCTTCAACGGTAAGAGGCTAGTATTTCTAAGACCGCGAATACACAGGAACACGCGATCGCACACGCGAACGCACGCACACAGGAAATGTAAGAATTGGCACATACGTAATAGGTCCCTGCTTTGTCCGGAAGTTGCGCATTGCGCAACTGCGGATTCTCACAATTAGTGGTCACGTGAATGCGGTTTCCGCCCAACAACGAGACAACGAGTAGAGCGTCTGATGTATACGAAGGCGAAGTGGTTCCGAGGCAGGTCAGTTTGGTTAATTTCTTCGTCGCATTCTTCTTCGTCGCCTCTGTGTGATAATTACGGATATCCTTACTATTAAATCGCTTCAATGTTGTTATAGTAAACGGCCGCGATGACATCGAGATGTGGAGTAGACCCTACAAGCTCTACAACGCGTGCGACACAGCCATCGGATTGGAACTCGAAGAGGCTTTCTTTGCGAACGTCGGTCGCAAGGGAAGAGATGTCGGATTCGATTCAGGTTGATTTGATGAAGCGACTACAAAGCTTATATTACAGTGACTTTATTCACACTTATCGGATGCTAAATGCTAGGGTGGTACGGGTGTAGATTGGTGTAAATTGTTTCGAACCATGGTCGGGAGAGGTAAACTCCTTTCGCTGTTGAAGCACTGGAAAATCAGACTTCCTCCTACCCGAAAGGGGTTGGAGGTTCGCCGACTTGCAGATTCCTTCCATGGCTTACCCGCCGTCTTCAACTGTCAGTCATTTTAAGATGATATTTTCCATGTCTAATCTAAATGACTGGTTGATTGCAGACGGTGTATTTTTCGTCATTCGATGTATCATTTTTATAAGTAATAAAACTGGAGTGAAAAGCAATCAAGTCGCGTACCTATTTTTGATTCGAAGCGTTGTTCAGTGGCACGAAGCTTGTGTAGACCTATATATAATAGACACTAGTGAAATGAAGACCCTGCAACTGCACCGTGACAATCATTATGCAACCTATTTGACTTTTACTAACATTCGGCTAGGTTCATATGTATGTACGCACTAAGAGTTGTGATAGCTCACCGTGAATCCTTATCTATTCGTTATACTCAGCACCACATAGTCCGAGATAGCACCAGGTCGGGTTGTACTAGAATAATTTAGGGGAGGAGTGAGAGAACCATCGCATTAATTGAGTTCAAAGAACAACGATTGCAGTTATATGTGACTATTGCAGTAATGGAACCCCAAAAAAGAAAACCATACTTGGACTACGGTTATGCATCTTTAAATTTTATATATATATATATATGTGGGTTCAGAAACTTATACCTCACAGCCAAGGAGGATTCTAATGTTTGTTGAGGGGTAGCAGTCCCCCTACGTGTCGCTCTTTTGCCTCGCTATATTTTTTTTAGAATAACGTACCTCATATATGCTTTGAAGCCGAAGTGCCCTCACCACATATAGATATTCCACCATGGATATTGTTGAGTTCTGAACGTCGCCGCGTACAAGTATCAAATGATATACCCCATCCTCCACCCACCCCCCGCCTCGCACCCGTCCGACGACCGAGAAATTGCGAACGTCGCCGCAAAAATGTCAACACGTCCCATCCCGATGTCGTGTGTCTAATGGGCTAAAAAGAAAATGGGTTTAAACCCTTTAAAAAAAAAAAAGATCAATTACGCAAATGTGTGCATAGTTAGTGTGTTGAACTGATCACAACGGAAATTCGAATTCTCTCAGACGAGAGATCGGTCTGTTAGAAATTATTAAAACCAGTTGGAAAAAAGGGGTAATTTAAAAATTTTTTGTTGGCAGTTTAATTTAAAAATTCGGGCCCCAAAAAAACCAAAAAGTCCTTTTAAGACGGTTCGCACGAGCCTTTTAAAAACTTACGTTTTGGCCTTTTTCCTTGCATCCCAAACCGAAGATGAACATCGGAATCGCCTCTCGGAAAATCTTAGTCCATCGTGAAGTTTTTCATGTCTCTGTGCGTCAACCGTCTGATGGACTGGTTGTGGCCCGATTATAGTGACAACTGCCAACAATTGAATTACCTGCCACCTTATCATGTACCGGGGTAGCTTTTTTTGAACTTTTTCGATATTTCATGGTTTTAATAATTTCTAACAGACCGATCTCTCGTCTGAGAGAATTCGAATTTCCGTTGTGATCAGTTCAACACACTAACTATGCACACATTTGCGTAATTGATCTATTTTAGGGTTTTCATATTCAAGACCAGCAATAGGGTCAAATTGCGCGTACTTCAACACGCAACACAATTTGGAATGGCTATTAAGTACATTTCTGATGGGACCAGGCGAATTTTGCGGCGACGTGGAGGCGTGGTGTGGACGGGGCGAAGCGGATTGTGAAAGGGCGTATTCATTATACAGACGGGAGGGCGATACATTCGGGTTCAATTTGGTGGGACTTCGATTCAAAGATGATGAGGAGTTATTAAAAAAAATATGGAGCCAAAGACAAATAGGGACTCCTGTAAAACTATTAGTCTCGGGATGGTTAAAGATTTGAGTCCGTTATTCTAAAATAAATATAGTTAGGAAAGAGCACAACCTAGGGACTATACCTACATTTTTGAACGCTTGCATTAGTAAAGTCTCTAAACCCAATTTTTCTTAACCATTATGCAGGTTCTACGTGTCCATAGTTTTCATGTTCCGACGGGTACTCGCAATTGTCAATATAACAATCGAAGTTGTGAACACAATTTGCGATATATTAACCTCCCAATTATATAGTCAACCGACTGGTGCTATTGATTGGTCAGTACGATCAAGGCTTCATTACTAGTATCAAATATTAGGCTACAATTGACCATCAATACTTAAAATAAAATAGGTACATATTGCGTGCATCAGGTATTCTTTAAAATGTACATAATAGAAAAACAACTTTGCAACGAACAACCTTGAATAGAAATGGAAAATAGCACTTAAAAACTTTAAGCAGGGGTAAGCTATAAAAATGAATCGCGAAAAAATACCCTCTCATACAGATTAGTTCTGGAAAATTCACTTAAATGATGCAGTTAACCGCCGGTAACCTGGAAAAATTCAACATCTAACCCTAACCCCTTTCGATCGAAGTGTTCAGTCTTAAAGAAAGTTTATCCTCCTCCATTTACCGAAACAATCACACTCTCCCCGACCACTTAGCATAAGCTCATGAGTTCATAACGTCTGTATATAAGCTTGTAGAGCTTTAAAGTACCCAATCATGCATCTCGCCCTTCACAACATCGAAGAAATACACAAGTCAATCCAATGTACGCACGTGAGAGCTTGCAGTATACTCACCAACGCTGCTCGGCCCTTCTTGAACATTCAGCGCTCTAATGTAGTCTCGTATTGCGCAACGGCAAAGAGAACACATTAGAAATACCAAATGCGCTCGGAACCTCGAACGTGTACTATACGTTCTGTTTCCGTTTTGGCGGAACCGTTCACGTGCACATTTGGAATTCGCAGTTGAAATGCAACTTCCGTAAGTAGAGACTTGACGTGTGCAAACTTCAATCTGTGTGTGTGTTGATGTACGACGCGTGCCGTGTATTCGCGTCTAGAAGGTGCTTTATTTTAAGAAAAACTTTGAAAGCAAAATGAAAACAAGTTATATATTTCTACAGAAAATAACGTGAGATCGTCCGTGAAAGTGCAAAGCATAATTTAAAAAAAACGCCGTGAAAATTGTTACACCACAGCATCACATTTTTCCTAATGAACATAATCATCGATCCTTTCCTAAATGAAACAGTAAATAGTGAGCGAAAAACCATCAAAATTCGAAACTAAAGCTCGAAAAGACAGAACCCTCCATCAGTACCTTCATCCCTGTAAAACAGATAACGTCTCACATAACAAATCAAAACACACACAATACACCAAAAACCACCGCCTTGCACCTAATTTACACTGGAACCGCTCTTCGACGAATAGCAAATTAATCCAGTCAAACCACACAAGTCACATGCAACCTTCAACACGGCCCATACGTTTCGCATCGAGCGTATGACGGAAAGGCAACTAATCGTCTAGTCCGGCACGTTTAGTCATACATCGAGCAGCTTACGGACCGTACTTTCGTCAAGAAATAAGCGAAGAAAATCATACGAATTAAGGCGAAATATTTGAAGCATGCTTCGACTAGATCAGCTAGATCGTGTCATTTTGTAATTTTTGGTGACAGCGACTATTTTCCATATATGGTGAACTAATTCGACAAGGGCCTATAGACGAACTGGAAGCAGTTCACTGTCTCGTAGTGTCATCGCTTCGTATCGTTTAACTAAAATTCGTACTGCTTCAAAAGTGGACGGGAAACAAGCGCTAAGTATTGACGCTTCGCTAACCCTTCTAATGGCGTTTAGCCTTTCATCACATCTGCTCCAAACAAGTGAACGGAATGCTCTCGAAAGTCTTGCTCGTATTCCTTCTGAACGTCTTGTGCCTTGTTTACCAAATCCCAAACCCAAAAATGAATACGCCCCTAAAATTACCTGTAATTTTTCAACTTTCGTAACTTTATATTTGTACCCACTATATACTCGCCAAAATTGAATTACCTGACCTAAACCTAACTTGCACTTTTTTAATTTTTCATTTTAGTTTAATTTCTACAACCAGCCATGCAGATTCAATTCCGTGGACATTCAACACACAACACACATTTGCGTAAATGACCTATTAGACTTCACGATCGGGAGCAGGAAACTTTTAGCGGGCGTCGTTGCCGTGAACAGGGGCAAACCAAGGTGAAAGAGCGGTTTCGACTAACTAACGGGGACTTGATTAACAATTCCAGTTCGAATTCTTGTGGGGGGCAGGCGAAGTGGGTAGAGGATGGGGTATTTATTTAATTTACGGAAAGCAAACTAGAGACTGCTACCTAAATATATTGATGCCTTGCGGTAAGAGATTAGACGTTATTCTAAAAAAAATATAGCGAGGAAAAGAGCGACACGTATTACCTATAAAAATAAACCCTGGCCTGTCAGGTTAATTTCTGCCCTATACATTATAATAGTTCAAAGATGATAACGTGTCCAGTATCGATTAATTGTGTTCTACCCACCATTGAATCTATAAACTGCAACTTGTTCTTTGAATAATTATGCTGGTTACACACTCCTAGTATTATACAACCTACGGTATTCGACTATGGCAGTAGAATGCAAAGGTTACGGTGAGTTTCAGTCTTTGCGTCATTACCAGCGAATGTTAGTAGACAAAAGTTGCTAATGACACGTCGTCAAAATATTTCACTGTTCTTTTATCAGGTTATAACTTTACAATGAACAACGAATTGAAAAAAAACGTCGCGACACAGCTTTTACAGTTGAATATAAAAAATAATGACGAAAACCGTTAACAAAAGTCATTTGAAGAAGAACCAACCCCTTGAAGGAGGAAGTGATCCGGTTAACGGAAAGAACTATCCCCCACCATGCTTCGGAAAAGTAACAATTCCGTCACACAGCAAAGGTTCTAGTCGAACAAGACCGAAAAAATTACGATCTCACAATAACCTAACTATCGCATCCGATATTGAAAAAGCCTGAAAAAGCTTTGTGGCTTCATCAAATCAACCTGACGAGTCGAACTTTGGGCACTTCCAAAGAATAGCCGCCGTTCCAATCAGTGAGCGCATATGTAAGTTCGTAATTATCCACACGCGAGATAGAGCCGTTTAAAATAACAAACGACTCATGTAAGTTCCGTATATACATCAGAGGCAGAGATCGACGAAGGAAGAAACCAATACTGCCCTAACCTGCTTCGATTCCAAGCTCTACTCTTGTCTGTTGGCAAACCTTCCACCACAATTCGGTGCGAGTTGCGAATGCGATCCGGACAAAGCAGGACCTATTACGTATCCACTCTTACCTTCAGTGCTTTTGCGTGAGATGATAACATGTATTGGTTTAGAAATAAGTTTCCGTTGAGCTTTTTGGACAGTAAATGCATAAAAAAAATGGGTAACATGTGGATTCCGGTTTTCACGTATGTCTATATATATTAAATTAAAACGTAACCACGTTAGGTATTAACAGCTTCATACAAAAGTTTAATTGAAATAAATGTTCACTTTCCAAATCAAACAAATCAGCGCAAAATGCAAACAAATTTAAACAAACATCACATTCAAAAACCACTATCACCGTCACCTTATTTCTGAAAACCAGTAAATCGCTGGATACCCACAAATAACAATCCTACCAAAAACCAACCCACACAAATTTGACAAGTATACCGCGTAAAAACCAACACTCTTCACATCGAACAATAAACGAAAACAATCACATCCTACCGCTACACCGCATACTGCTCGCAATCCGGACCTATCGGGTTAATGCAAATTAATCATTAACAAAGCCCTAGATGTCTGAAGACCATATAGGTCCGACCTGCGTCCAAGAAAAAATCAGAAAAGCCTCATTCGTATTATTGGAACATTAATTGTATCCACTGGTCCTAAAACACGATGTGCAATTTAGAATTTGGGAAGCGATTTTTTCAATGGGTAAAAACTTTATGACGTTTGTCAATATAGGAGTAATCGTGAGCAGAGTCACTTTCGACTTGCAGCCGTTTTCGCATTCGGGGTAAGATGCGCTGAAAATCGCAATTTTAAACCTTGTCACCGTCTGAGACATGATCTGAACAATTTCTTGTATCACGTTACTAAAACGCTTTAACGTGCTTAGCTTGGGTAAACAATTGTCCTATAGAAGAGACTTCGCACCCCTTGGAAATGTACATTAGTGACTTTTTCAGCAATTGCTCCAACCGAAGTGAACTGGAATCCCTTTCGGAAACTCCACATTGAATCTCACCTCTGTACGCGTTATGTTTATGCCATATAAATCAAAATTAATACCTGACCTTCTGACGCGTGATTTCTTGAATTTTTCAATTCAGTTAACAATTTCAAATGATCTTTATAAATTCGACTTCTGTCAAACACACTAACAAACTGCGTAATTTAAGTTAACTACATTTTGTGCGATAGACCGGAAATCAGTCAAATCGGGCGGGAGCCTTGAATTGCGGAACCTCAATTTAACTGCCGAGGTCAGCAAGAGGGATGGGACGTTACATTTTTGCGGACGTCGCATTGGCGCGGAGTCAGGGGAGATGGTGGGGTGGGGCTATTCTTAATTAGGGCGTTAAACTAAACAATATCCAGGGAAAACAAGTAGGGACTTCGCTTCAACAAATAGATCTTTTGCTAAAAATATAGTTCGAACGCACGTAGGGGGACTGTACCCCTCAACAAACATTAAATCTCTTGGTTAAGTAATTACCGAATCCAATATCTTTATTGTTAGGGTATACATATGCAAGTACTATAATGCGTGTTCTTGTTTGAGCGCGTAATCATGTTCATCCTAACTAATCTTTTCTTTAAACCAATTATGCTGGTCTATCCTCTGAATAATAGTAAGTCACGTGGCTATCCATTGTGGTGCGAATAATAGAACACGAATTAGGAAGTAAAATTTATGTTCATGAACTGCCGGTTTATTAAAGTCAAATAGTTTAGATTCCGTTGTGCAGGGATATTCAATAAATATTATAAGCTTATACTTTCGTGCCATACACTTCAAAAAAAAGAGGACAAATTCTTTTCACCATTTTTCTTATAAAAATGACATGGAAATACAAAAATACCTCAATCAACAGTCATTTAGATAGCATGGAAAATTATCTAAAATCAACTCACGGCGGGAAGCATGAATCATTCAACGCGAACCCATCCCCTTCGGGGGACAGGTTTCACATCTTCAACAACAAGCTTTACTCTCTCCCAGTCCAATAATTTAACCAATTAACCGTCCACCTAGATTTAGCAAAACTGAATAAAGTCACTTATCATGCTCGACGCTTCACAAAAACCTAATCGAATTCCAATCTTCCCTTGCGCACGAAGAAACCTTGGTCATCCACATGGTGTGTGCCCGTTTAGATTATTGAGCATTAATGATGTATCGCTTCAACAACAGAAGAGAATAGAAGGATACCAATACCACGGACAAAGAATCGAAAATACCAAACTCTGCCTCGGATCGCTGCACCGATTACATACCTATTGTTCGTTGTTGGGCAAGGCACTTCCGGACACATGGTAAACGAGTTGCAATATTCCGGAAGCGGCCTTGATCCGAATTCTTATTTCCTGTGTCGTGTTGCGTTCTGGTCGTTTTGGACGGTATAGAAAAAGCCTTTACCTTGAATATTTCGAAGTGAAAATAAAATCGTATGGTGTGTATGTATAAATTAAACGGCGTGAAACCGTTAGGGTCGCGTTATTTAAAAAAACGGTAAACCAGTTTGTTTTCCCCAGCGTTCATTACAAGTATTTTACATGAAAAAAAAGTCTTTGAAATTGAAACAAAATAACATCAAAAACCTAAAATCGGACAACTCATTTTCCAAAAACCATATCATCCGGTCACCCTTCATTTTGCAAACAGGTATAATCGCGGACGATTCCCATCAAAATTACATGTATACCGCCGAAGACCACCCCCTATTACAACTAACCCCCCAACAAAACCAACCTCATCCTAACAAACAAAACACCACAATCACATCCTCACGGTAAACAACATATGCCTTGCCTCGCTCTTCGAGGGTAATGCAAATAATATCCCGTCCGCTCTCGTCAGAGAATAAGAGCAACACTCCGATCGTTCTGGTAAGGAAATAAATGAGAAAGCCACTCGTCGTCTGAATACGGACTTAATTTTCGAACTGTCGCACTAATTGATTTGCATTTATAATTTTTGGGGACAGGATTATTATCCAATAATCATAAAAACTTACGCAAGGTGTTTAAGCGTGACGGAGCAATGTGTATGGTGGACACTGCCAATTTTAGCGAACCTTGTGAAGCAGCTACGCGGACTTTGCCACACTCTCGATCTATCTCTCGCAAAATACGGCGTTACTTAAAACAGTTCGTCATCTCTTCAAACAAGTGATGCGGGAAACTTGTCGCATAGTATCGCGGCTTCGCTACGACCGCCATTCAATGGTCGATTTAGTGCCTTTGTCATCACAACGCCCCAAACCGAAGATACATCGGTCGCCTCTCGGAAAATCTGTCCATCGTGAAGTTTCATGTCTCTGTCGCAACCGTCTGATGGACTGGTTGTGCCGATTATATGACACTGCAACAATTGATTACCTGCCTTATCATGTAGCGTGCATTTTAGAATTTTTCGTATTTCATTTTATAATTTTACAGCGATCTCTCGTCTGAGAGAATTCGAATTTCCGTTGTGATCAGTTCAACACACTCTTGCACACATTTCGAATTGTCTATTTTAAGTTACATTTCTGTAGCGATGACCAGGCGAAATAGCATGTGAAGCGGGCGGCGTAGCCTTAGAACAGGCGAAATACAATGTGAAAACGAGCCGTAGCTTCGCATACACGACATCGGGATGGACGTGTGACATTTGCGGCGAGTTCGCATTTCTCGGTCGGGACGGGTGGAGGCGGGGGGTGGGGAGGATGGGTATATCTTGATCTTGTACGCGGCGACGTTCAGAACTCAACAATATATGGTGGAATAATCTATATGTGTAGGGCACTTCGGCTTCAACATATTGAGGTCGTTATTCTAAAAATTAGCGAGGCAAAAAGCAATAGGGGGACGCTACCCTAACAAACATTAGAATCCCCTTGGCGTGAGGTAGGTTCCTAACAAACATTAGAATCCTCTTTTAGTATAATTTATATATATATATATATGTTAAAAGATGCATAACCGTAGTCCAAGTAGTCGTGTTCATTGTTCTGAGCGGCGTATACCATTACTGCAATAGTCACATATAACTGCAATCGTTGTTCTTTGAACTCAATTAATGCGATGGTTCTCTCACTCCTCCCCTGAATTATTCTAGTACAACCCGACCTGGTGCTATCTCGGACTATGTGGTGCTGAGTATAACGAATAGATAAGGATTCACGGTGAGCTATCACAACTCTTAGTGCGTACATACATATGAACCTAGCCGAATGTTAGTAAAAGTCAAATAGGTTGCATAATGATTGTCACGGTGCAGTTGCAGGGTCTTCATTTCACTAGTGTCTATTATATATAGGTCTACACAAGCTTCGTGCCACTGAACAACGCTTCGAATCAAAAATAGGTACGCGACTTGATTGCTTTTCACTCCAGTTTTATTACTTATAAAAATGATACATCGAATGACGAAAAATACACCGTCTGCAATCAACCAGTCATTTAGATTAGACATGGAAAATATCATCTTAAAATGACTGACAGTTGAAGACGGCGGGTAAGCCATGGAAGGAATCTGCAAGTCGGCGAACCTCCAACCCCTTTCGGGTAGGAGGAAGTCTGATTTTCCAGTGCTTCAACAGCGAAAGGAGTTTACTCTCCTCCCGACCATGGTTACCGAAAACAATTTACACCAATCTACACCCGTACCACCCTAGCATTTAGCATCCGATAAGTGTGAATAAAGTCACTGTAATATAAGCTTTGTAGTCGCTTCATCAAATCAACCTGAATCGAATCCGACATCTCTTCCCTTGCGACCGACGTTCGCAAAGAAAGCCTCTTCGAGTTCCAATCCGATGGCTGTGTCGCACGCGTTGTAGAGCTTGTAGGGTCTACTCCACATCTCGATGTCATCGCGGCCGTTTACTATAACAACATTGAAGCGATTTAATAGTAAGGATATCCGTAATTATCACACAGAGGCGACGAAGAAGAATGCGACGAAGAAATTAACCAAACTGACCTGCCTCGGAACCACTTCGCCTTCGTATACATCAGACGCTCTACTCGTTGTCTCGTTGTTGGGCGGAAACCGCATTCACGTGACCACTAATTGTGAGAATCCGCAGTTGCGCAATGCGCAACTTCCGGACAAAGCAGGGACCTATTACGTATGTGCCAATTCTTACATTTCCTGTGTGCGTGCGTTCGCGTGTGCGATCGCGTGTTCCTGTGTATTCGCGTTCTTAGAAATACTAGCCTCTTACCGTTGAAGATAGACTTTTTGGACAGTGAAAATGCAAAAAACAATGTATGTGTGTATGTATGTACGAGAGATTGCGCGTGTATGTTCGCGTCCGTAAGGGTGCGTACGTATATATTTAAATAAAAACGGCGTGAAACCACGTTTGGTTTTCACCACAGGCGTTCATTACAACGTTATTTTCTTATCATGAAAATAAATGTTCAGATCGTTTCCTGAAATTGACAAAGCATAAATAACATGCAGCGACAAAAGTGCCGTGGAAAATTCGTGAAACTAAAGCATCACATTTTAAGAAAATATCAATACGAAAAATCAGCTAATCAACCAGTCATTTAAATTAGACATGGAAAATATCATCTTAAAATGACTGACAGTTGAAGACGGCGGGTAAGCACGGAAGGAATCTGCAAGCCGGCGAACCTCCAACCCCTTTCGGGGAGGAGGAAGCTGATTTCCAGTGCTTCAACAGCGAAAGGAGTTTACTCTCCTCCGACCATGGTTACCGAAAACAATTTACACCAATCTACACCCGTAACACCCAGCATTTAGCGTCCGATAAGTGTGAATAAAGTCACTGTAACATAAGCTTGTAGCCACTTCATCAAATCAACCTGAATCGAATCCGACGTCTCTTCCCTTGCGACCGACGTTCGCAAAGAAAGCCTCTCGAGTTCCAGTCCGATGGCTGTGTCGCACGCGTTGTGAGCTGTAGGGTCTACTCCACATCTCGATGTCATCGCGGCCGTTTACTACAACAACATTGAAGCGATTTAATAGTAAGATATCGTAACTATCACAAAAGAAGAAGAATGCAACAAGAAATTAACCAAACGACTCCTAACCACTGTTCTATAATCAGACGCTCACTCGTTTCTGACGAAAAAGACACCGTCTACATTCAACCAGTCTTTTAAATTAGACATGGAAAATATCATCTTAAAATGACTGACAATTGAAGAAGGCGGGTAAGCCATGGAAGGAATCTGCAAGCCGGCGAACCTCCAACCCCCTTTGGGGGAGGAGGAAGTCTGATTTCCCAGTGCTTCAACAGCGAAAGGAGTTTACTCTCCTCCCGACCATGGTTACCGAAAACAATTTACACCAATCTACACCCGTAACACCCTAGCATTAAGCGTCCGATAAGTGTGAATAAAGTCACTGTAACATAAGCTTTGTAGTCGCTTTATCAATTCAACCTGAATCGAATCCGACGTCTCTTCCTTTGCGACCGACGTTCGCAAAGAAAGCCTCTTCGCGTTCCAGTCCGATGACTGCGTCGCACGCGTTGTAGAGCTTGTAGGGTCTACTCCACATCTCGATGTCATCGCGGCCGTTTTAATATAACAACATTGAAGCGATTTAATAGTAAGGATATCCGTAACTATCACACAGAGGCGACGAAGAAGAATGCGACGAAGAAATTAACCAAACTGACCTGCCTCGGAACCACTTCGCCTTCGTATACATCAGACGCTCTACTCGTTGTCTCGTTGTTGGGCGGAAACCGCATTCACGTGACCACTAATTGTGAGAATCCGCAGTTGCGCAATGCGCAACTTCCGGACAAAGCAGGGACCTATTACGTATGTGCCAATTCTTACATTTCCTGTGTGCGTGCGTTCGCGTGTGCGATCGCGTGTTCCTGTGTATTCGCGTTCTTAGAAATACTAGCCTCTTACCGTTGAAGATAGACTTTTTGGACAGTGAAAATGCAAAAAACAATGTATGTGTGTATGTATGTACGAGAGATTGCGCGTGTATGTTCGCGTCCGTAAGGGTGCGTACGTATATATTTAAATAAAAACGGCGTGAAACCACGTTTGGTTTTCACCACAGGCGTTCATTACAACGTTATTTTCTTATCATGAAAATAAATGTTCAGATCGTTTCCTGAAATTGACAAAGCATAAATAACATGCAGCAACAAAAGTGCCGTGGAAAATTCGTGAAACTAAAGCATCACTCCAGTTTTATTTTCCAAGAAAATGATACATCCAATGACGAAAAATACACCGTCTACAATCAACCAGTCATTTAAATTAGACATGGAAAATATCATCTTAAAATGACTGACAGTTGAAGACGGCGGGTAAGCCACGGAAGGAATCTGCAAGCCGGCGAACCTCCAACCCCTTTCGGGGAGGAGGAAGTCTGATTTCCCAGTGCTTCAACAGCGAAAGGAGTTTACTCTCCTCCCGACCATGGTTACCGAAAACAATTTACACCAATCTACACCCGTAACACCCTAGCATTTAGCGTCCGATAAGTGTGAATAAAGTCACTGTAACATAAGCTTCGTAGCCACTTCATCAAATCAACCTGAATCGAATCCGACGTCTCTTCCCTTGCGACCGACGTTCGCAAAGAAAGCCTCTTCGAGTTCCAGTCCGATGGCTGTGTCGCACGCACGCGTTGTGGAGCGTGTAGGGTCTACTCCACATCTCGATGTCATCGCGGCCGTTTACTACAACAACATTGAAGCGATTTAATAGTAAGGATATCCGTAACTATCACACAGAGACGACGAAGAAGAATGCAACGAAGAAATTAACCAAACTGACCTGCCTCGGAACCACTTCGCCTTCGTATACATCAGACGCTCTACTCGTTGTCTCGTTGTTGGGCGGAAACCGCATTCACGTGACCACTAATTGTGAGAATCCGCAGTTGCGCAATGCGCAACTTCCGGACAAAGCAGGGACCTATTACGTATGTGCCAATTCTTACATTTCCTGTGTGCGTGCGTTCGCGTGTGCGATCGCGTGTTCCTGTGTATTCGCGGTCTTAGAAATACTAGCCTCTTACCGTTGAAGATAGACTTTTTGGACAGTGAAAATGCAAAAAACAATGTATGTGTGTATGTATGTACGAGAGATTGCGCGTGTATGTTCGCGTCCGTAAGGGTGCGTACGTATATATTTAAATAAAAACGGCGTGAAACCACGTTTGGTTTTCACCACAGGCGTTCATTACAACGTTATTTTCTTATCATGAAAATAAATGTTCAGATCGTTTCCTGAAATTGACAAAGCATAAATAACATGCAGCGACAAAAGTGCCGTGGAAAATTCGTGAAACTAAAGCATCACATTTTCCAAGAAACCACTATCCATCCGGTCACCCTTTCATTTCTGCTAAAACCAGGTATAATCGGTCGTGACGATATCACCAATCAAAATTGCACATGTATCACTACGCCGAAAAGACGCACTGCCCTCGCACATAATTTGACAACTGTGATACGCCGCTCGCTGAACAAAACCAACACTTCTATTCACATAACAAATCAAAACACAACACAACAATACACCAGTCCTCACCGCGTTCAAACAACCCGCATACTGCTCTTGCACATTGGAACTCTTTCGACGGGTAATGGCAAATTAATATCGCCTTAGTCCTGCTCGCTCGTCGTAGTCAGTACATGCAGAGCAGCCATATCACGGTGCCCGATACGTTTCTCGCGTCCAAGAGAAATAAATCGAAGAAAAGCCACTACGATCGTCTGAAGTACGGAACATTAATTGTGATACGACACCTGCAGTTCGCTACTGACATCAGCTGGATCTGTGTCATTTTCAGTAATTTTTGGGGACAGCGACTTATTTATTCCAATATATGGCATTAAATAACTCATTATCGACAAGGTGAATCTATAAGACGATACGATCGAGGAAGCAGACGTGTCACTGTCATCGTGTGTGTACACTGCGCTGACGTTTTCGTCATATATCGGGGTGAAGTAATTGCGCTGAGACACATCGCCAATTGTTAGCGAACCTTGTCGCAAGCCAGCTACGACGGACTTTGCCACACTCTCGATCTATCTCTCGTCAAAATACGGCTGTTTAACTTAAAACAGTTCGTCATCGTGCCTTCAAACAAGTGGATGCGGGAAACAATTGTCGCTATAGTATTCGACGGCTTCGCTACGACCGCCATTCTGAACTGGTACGATTTAGTGCCTTTGTCATCAACAATCTGCATCCCAAACCGAAGATGAACATCGGAATCGCCTCTCGGAAAATCTTAGTCCATCGTGAAGTTTTTCATGTCTCTGTGCGTCAACCGTCTGATGGACTGGTTGTGGCCCGATTATAGTGACAACTGCCAACAATTGAATTACCTGCCACCTTATCATGTACCGCGTAGCTTTTTTTTAGAACTTTTTCGATATTTCATGGTTTTAATAATTTCTAACAGACCGATCTCTCGTCTGAGAGAATTCGAATTTCCGTTGTGATCAGTTCAACACACTAACTATGCACACATTTGCGTAATTGATCTATTTTAAGTTTACATTTCTGTAGCGATAGACCAGGCGAAATAGCACGTGTGCAAATGCGGGCGGCGTAGCCTTATGAACAGGGCGCAAAAAAAAAAAAAAAAAAAAAAAAAAAAAAAAACCAAAAAAACAAAAAATTGTTGAAAAACTTAGCCTCTTGGGCTTGAGGTATAACGCCCCACATATGTTATATTTTTGCGGTAAACGTTGAAATTCCCGGGTCGTCGGAGGGGTGGGGGTGGGGGGGTTGGAGGAGGGGTATATCATTTGAATAGTTGAAACGCAATCGTTGTTCTTGAACTCAATTAATTTTTCCCATGGTCCGAATTTTTCTATACAGTGGTGATCGGCATTGGGCTTAAAGCATATATGAGGTTACGGTGATTCTAAACAACTTTTGGGCGACAAAAGAACCTAGGGGGACTGTTACCAAAAAACAAATATTATAATCTTTTCCGGGGGCTTTTGAGGTATAAGTTTCTGAACCACTATATTTTTTAAATATATATATATATATAGTGGTTAAACTTATACCTCACAGAAGGAGGATTCTAATGTTTGTTGGGGGTACATCCCTATTTCGCTCTTTTGCAAAAAAAATTATTATATTATATTATAATTATATAAAAATAAAATATTATATTATATTTTTAAATATATATATATATATATATATTGGGTTCGAAACTTATACCTCACAAAGGAGGATTCTAATGTTTTTGAAGCACCCCCCTACGTTGTGGCTCGCTATATTTTTTTTTGAATAACGTACCTCATATATGCTTTGAAGCCGAAGTGCCCTCACCACATATAGATTTTTCCACCATGGATATTGTTGAGTTCTGAACGTCGCCGCGTACAAGTATCAAATGATATACCCCATCCTCCACCCACCCCCCGCCTCGCACCCGTCCGACGACCGAGAAATTGCGAACGTCGCCGCAAAAATGTCAACACGTCCATCCCGATGTCGTGTAGTGCTGAAGCTACGGCTCAGTTTTCCCCAATTGTAGGTTTGCGCCCTGTTCATAAGTCTACGCCGCCCCATTTGCACACGTGCTATTTCCCTGGTCTATCGCCAGAAATGTAAACTTAAAATAGATCAATTACGCAAATGTGTGCATAGTTAGTGTGTTGAACTGATCACAACGGAAATTCGAATTCTCTCAGACGAGAGATCGGTCTGTTAGAAATTATTAAAACCATGAAATATCGAAAAAGTTCTAAAAAAAAGCTACGCGGTACATGATAAGGTGGCAGGTAATTCAATTGTTGGCAGTTGTCACTATAATCGGGCCACAACCAGTCCATCAGACGGTTGACGCACAGAGACATGAAAAACTTCACGATGGACTAAGATTTTCCGAGAGGCGATTCCGATGTTCATCTTCGGTTTGGGATGCAGATTGTTGATGACAAAGGCACTAAATCGTACCAGTTCAGAATGGCGGTCGTAGCGAAGCCGTCGAATACTATAGCGACAATTGTTTCCCGCATCCACTTGTTTGAAGGCACGATGACGAACTGTTTTAAGTTAAACAGCCGTATTTTGACGAGAGATAGATCGAGAGTGTGGCAAAGTCCGTCGTAGCTGGCTTGCGACAAGGTTCGCTAACAATTGGCGATGTGTCTCAGCGCAATTACTTCACCCCGATATATGACGAAAACGTCAGCGCAGTGTACACACACGATGACAGTGACACGTCTGCTTCCTCGATCGTATCGTCTTATAGATTCACCTTGTCGATAATGAGTTATTTAATGCCATATATTGGAATAAATAAGTCGCTGTCCCCAAAAATTACTGAAAATGACACAGATCCAGCTGATGTCAGTAGCGAACTGCAGGTGTCGTATCACAATTAATGTTCCGTACTTCAGACGATCGTAGTGGCTTTTCTTCGATTTATTTCTCTTGGACGCGAGAAACGTATCGGGCACCGTGATATGGCTGCTCTGCATGTACTGACTACGACGAGCGAGCAGGACTAAGGCGATATTAATTTGCCATTACCCGTCGAAAGAGTTCCGATGTGCAAGAGCAGTATGCGGGTTGTTTGAACGCGGTGAGGACTGGTGTATTGTTGTGTTGTGTTTTGATTTGTTATGTGAATAGAAGTGTTGGTTTTGTTCAGCGAGCGGCGTATCACAGTTGTCAAATTATGTGCGAGGGCAGTGCGTCTTTTCGGCGTAGTGATACATGTGCAATTTTGATTGGTGATATCGTCACGACCGATTATACCTGGTTTTAGCAGAAATGAAAGGGTGACCGGATGGATAGTGGTTTCTTGGAAAATGTGATGCTTTAGTTTCACGAATTTTCCACGGCACTTTTGTCGCTGCATGTTATTTATGCTTTGTCAATTTCAGGAAACGATCTGAACATTTATTTTCATGATAAGAAAATAACGTTGTAATGAACGCCTGTGGTGAAAACCAAACGTGGTTTCACGCCGTTTTTATTTAAATATATACGTACGCACCCTTACGGACGCGAACATACACGCGCAATCTCTCGTACATACATACACACATACATTGTTTTTTGCATTTTCACTGTCCAAAAAGTCTATCTTCAACGGTAAGAGGCTAGTATTTCTAAGACCGCGAATACACAGGAACACGCGATCGCACACGCGAACGCACGCACACAGGAAATGTAAGAATTGGCACATACGTAATAGGTCCCTGCTTTGTCCGGAAGTTGCGCATTGCGCAACTGCGGATTCTCACAATTAGTGGTCACGTGAATGCGGTTTCCGCCCAACAACGAGACAACGAGTAGAGCGTCTGATGTATACGAAGGCGAAGTGGTTCCGAGGCAGGTCAGTTTGGTTAATTTCTTCGTCGCATTCTTCTTCGTCGCCTCTGTGTGATAATTACGGATATCCTTACTATTAAATCGCTTCAATGTTGTTATAGTAAACGGCCGCGATGACATCGAGATGTGGAGTAGACCCTACAAGCTCTACAACGCGTGCGACACAGCCATCGGATTGGAACTCGAAGAGGCTTTCTTTGCGAACGTCGGTCGCAAGGGAAGAGATGTCGGATTCGATTCAGGTTGATTTGATGAAGCGACTACAAAGCTTATATTACAGTGACTTTATTCACACTTATCGGATGCTAAATGCTAGGGTGGTACGGGTGTAGATTGGTGTAAATTGTTTTCGGTAACCATGGTCGGGAGGAGAGTAAACTCCTTTCGCTGTTGAAGCACTGGAAAATCAGACTTCCTCCTACCCGAAAGGGGTTGGAGGTTCGCCGACTTGCAGATTCCTTCCATGGCTTACCCGCCGTCTTCAACTGTCAGTCATTTTAAGATGATATTTTCCATGTCTAATCTAAATGACTGGTTGATTGCAGACGGTGTATTTTTCGTCATTCGATGTATCATTTTTATAAGTAATAAAACTGGAGTGAAAAGCAATCAAGTCGCGTACCTATTTTTGATTCGAAGCGTTGTTCAGTGGCACGAAGCTTGTGTAGACCTATATATAATAGACACTAGTGAAATGAAGACCCTGCAACTGCACCGTGACAATCATTATGCAACCTATTTGACTTTTACTAACATTCGGCTAGGTTCATATGTATGTACGCACTAAGAGTTGTGATAGCTCACCGTGAATCCTTATCTATTCGTTATACTCAGCACCACATAGTCCGAGATAGCACCAGGTCGGGTTGTACTAGAATAATTCAGGGGAGGAGTGAGAGAACCATCGCATTAATTGAGTTCAAAGAACAACGATTGCAGTTATATGTGACTATTGCAGTAATGGTATACGCCGCTCAGAACAATGAACACGACTACTTGGACTACGGTTATGCATCTTTTAACATATATATATATATATATATGTGGGTTCAGAAACTTATACCTCACAGCCAAGGAGGATTCTAATGTTTGTTGAGGGGTAGCAGTCCCCCTACGTTGTCGCTCTTTTGCCTCGCTATATTTTTTTAGAATAACGTACCTCATATATGCTTTGAAGCCGAAGTGCCCTCACCACATATAGATTATTCCACCATGGATATTGTTGAGTTCTGAACGTCGCCGCGTACAAGTATCAAATGATATACCCCATCCTCCACCCACCCCCCGCCTCGCACCCGTCCGACGACCGAGAAATTGCGAACGTCGCCGCAAAAATGTCAACACGTCCCATCCCGATGTCGTGTAGTGCTGAAGCTACGGCTCAGTTTTCACAATTGTAGGTTTGCGCCCTGTTCATAAGGCTACGCCGCCCGCATTTGCACACGTGCTATTTCGCCTGGTCTATCGCTACAGAAATGTAAACTTAAAATAGATCAATTACGCAAATGTGTGCATAGTTAGTGTGTTGAACTGATCACAACGGAAATTCGAATTCTCTCAGACGAGAGATCGGTCTGTTAGAAATTATTAAAACCATGAAATATCGAAAAAGTTCTAAAAAAAAGCTACGCGGTACATGATAAGGTGGCAGGTAATTCAATTGTTGGCAGTTGTCACTATAATCGGGCCACAACCAGTCCATCAGACGGTTGACGCACAGAGACATGAAAAACTTCACGATGGACTAAGATTTTCCGAGAGGCGATTCCGATGTTCATCTTCGGTTTGGGATGCAGATTGTTGATGACAAAGGCACTAAATCGTACCAGTTCAGAATGGCGGTCGTAGCGAAGCCGTCGAATACTATAGCGACAATTGTTTCCCGCATCCACTTGTTTGAAGGCACGATGACGAACTGTTTTAAGTTAAACAGCCGTATTTTGACGAGAGATAGATCGAGAGTGTGGCAAAGTCCGTCGTAGCTGGCTTGCGACAAGGTTCGCTAACAATTGGCGATGTGTCTCAGCGCAATTACTTCACCCCGATATATGACGAAAACGTCAGCGCAGTGTACACACACGATGACAGTGACACGTCTGCTTCCTCGATCGTATCGTCTTATAGATTCACCTTGTCGATAATGAGTTATTTAATGCCATATATTGGAATAAATAAGTCGCTGTCCCCAAAAATTACTGAAAATGACACAGATCCAGCTGATGTCAGTAGCGAACTGCAGGTGTCGTATCACAATTAATGTTCCGTACTTCAGACGATCGTAGTGGCTTTTCTTCGATTTATTTCTCTTGGACGCGAGAAACGTATCGGGCACCGTGATATGGCTGCTCTGCATGTACTGACTACGACGAGCGAGCAGGACTAAGGCGATATTAATTTGCCATTACCCGTCGAAAGAGTTCCGATGTGCAAGAGCAGTATGCGGGTTGTTTGAACGCGGTGAGGACTGGTGTATTGTTGTGTTGTGTTTTGATTTGTTATGTGAATAGAAGTGTTGGTTTTGTTCAGCGAGCGGCGTATCACAGTTGTCAAATTATGTGCGAGGGCAGTGCGTCTTTTCGGCGTAGTGATACATGTGCAATTTTGATTGGTGATATCGTCACGACCGATTATACCTGGTTTTAGCAGAAATGAAAGGGTGACCGGATGGATAGTGGTTTCTTGGAAAATGTGATGCTTTAGTTTCACGAATTTTCCACGGCACTTTTGTCGCTGCATGTTATTTATGCTTTGTCAATTTCAGGAAACGATCTGAACATTTATTTTCATGATAAGAAAATAACGTTGTAATGAACGCCTGTGGTGAAAACCAAACGTGGTTTCACGCCGTTTTTATTTAAATATATACGTACGCACCCTTACGGACGCGAACATACACGCGCAATCTCTCGTACATACATACACACATACATTGTTTTTTGCATTTTCACTGTCCAAAAAGTCTATCTTCAACGGTAAGAGGCTAGTATTTCTAAGACCGCGAATACACAGGAACACGCGATCGCACACGCGAACGCACGCACACAGGAAATGTAAGAATTGGCACATACGTAATAGGTCCCTGCTTTGTCCGGAAGTTGCGCATTGCGCAACTGCGGATTCTCACAATTAGTGGTCACGTGAATGCGGTTTCCGCCCAACAACGAGACAACGAGTAGAGCGTCTGATGTATACGAAGGCGAAGTGGTTCCGAGGCAGGTCAGTTTGGTTAATTTCTTCGTCGCATTCTTCTTCGTCGCCTCTGTGTGATAATTACGGATATCCTTACTATTAAATCGCTTCAATGTTGTTATAGTAAACGGCCGCGATGACATCGAGATGTGGAGTAGACCCTACAAGCTCTACAACGCGTGCGACACAGCCATCGGATTGGAACTCGAAGAGGCTTTCTTTGCGAACGTCGGTCGCAAGGGAAGAGATGTCGGATTCGATTCAGGTTGATTTGATGAAGCGACTACAAAGCTTATATTACAGTGACTTTATTCACACTTATCGGATGCTAAATGCTAGGGTGGTACGGGTGTAGATTGGTGTAAATTGTTTTCGGTAACCATGGTCGGGAGGAGAGTAAACTCCTTTCGCTGTTGAAGCACTGGAAAATCAGACTTCCTCCTACCCGAAAGGGGTTGGAGGTTCGCCGACTTGCAGATTCCTTCCATGGCTTACCCGCCGTCTTCAACTGTCAGTCATTTTAAGATGATATTTTCCATGTCTAATCTAAATGACTGGTTGATTGCAGACGGTGTATTTTTCGTCATTCGATGTATCATTTTTATAAGTAATAAAACTGGAGTGAAAAGCAATCAAGTCGCGTACCTATTTTTGATTCGAAGCGTTGTTCAGTGGCACGAAGCTTGTGTAGACCTATATATAATAGACACTAGTGAAATGAAGACCCTGCAACTGCACCGTGACAATCATTATGCAACCTATTTGACTTTTACTAACATTCGGCTAGGTTCATATGTATGTACGCACTAAGAGTTGTGATAGCTCACCGTGAATCCTTATCTATTCGTTATACTCAGCACCACATAGTCCGAGATAGCACCAGGTCGGGT
>JAODUO010002488.1:0-5000 GCA_025642075.2 Ridgeia piscesae
CGTCCTTCCTTCATTGGTTCCTTCCTTCTTTCCTTCCTTACTTGCTTGATTGGTTGGTTGCTTTCGTCCTTCCTTCTTGCTTGCGTCCTTCCTTCATTCGTTCCTTCATCAATTAGGTCCTTCCTTCATTAATTCATTCCTTCGTTTTTACCTTCCTACTTTCCTTATTTCAGCCTGCTTACATGTCTGTCCGCCTGCCTCTTTGCCTGCCTCTCTCAATACATTCTTGCCTCCTTACTGCCCTCTCACCAACATTGTGTCGCCATTTGCACTTTCGGTGTCTCTAAACCTCTTTCTTTCCTTTTCTCTGTCTCACCCAGTCACATATTCAAGCAAACAAGCACGTATCCCCAGCGTCCCTCCTTCCCCGCCCTCTTTCCCTCCGTCCCTCCGTCCCTCCGTACCTCCGTCCCTCCGTCCCTCCGTCCCTCCGTCCCTCCGTCCCTCCGTCCCTCCGTCCCTCCGTCCCTCCGTCCCTCCGTCCCTCCGTCCCTCCGTCCCTCCGTCCCCCGTCCCTCCGTCCTTCCGTCCCTCCGTCCCTCCGTCCCTCCGTCCCTCCGTCCCTCCGTCCTCACGTCCCTCCGTCCCTCCGTCCCTCCGTCCCTCCGTCCCTCTCTCGACCTCACTCTTGATCTTACTCATACTTTTCACTATGTGCTGTTCTTTTTGCTGTTTCTCTTTGTATCTCTCTTTACGTGGTACAAAGCGTTATGTGTACTGATGTATCACTAGTGTGTCGGTCTGTGTAGGTTCCCTCTCAGGGTCAAATTTTATAGTACACAATTATCCAGTAGGTGGCACCACATATTTGAAATGCACATAAAAACTACGTGAACCCCGAAATAACATCCACATTTTTAGACCCAAAGGAGGGAGGGCTGGAGGCAGTGAGAGAGGCAGGCAGGCAGTGAGAGAGGCAGGCAGAGAGGGAGGGATACTGGGACGGGACGGGACGGGACGGGACGGGACGGGACGGGACGGGACGGGACGGGACGGGACGGGACGGGACGGGACGGGACGGGACGGGACGGGACGGGACGGGACGGGACGGGACGGGACGGGACGGGACGGGACGGGACGGGACGGGACGCGCGTGTGCGCGTGTGCGCGTGCGCGCGTGTGCGCGTGTGCGCGTGTGCGCGCGTGCGCGCGTGCGCGCGTGTGCGCGTGTGCGCGTGTGCGCGTGTGCGCGTGTGCGCGTGCGCGTGTGCGCGTGTGCGCGTGTGCGCGTGTGCGCGTTTGCGCGTGTGCGCGTGTGCGCGTGTGCGCGTGTGCGCGTGTGCGCGTGTGCGCGTGTGCGCGTGTGCGCGTGTGCGCGTGTGCGCGTGTGCGCGTGTGCGCGTGTGCGCGTGTGCGCGTGTGCGCGTGTGCGCGTGTGCGCGTGTGCGCGTGGCGCGTGCGCGTGTGCGCGGTGCGCGTGTGCGCGTGTGCGCGTGTGCGCGTGTGCGCGTGTGCGTGCGTGTGCGCGTGTGCGCGTGTGCGCGTGTGCGCGTGTGCGCGTGTGCGCGTGTGCGCGTGTGCGCGTGTGCGCGTGTGCGCGGTGCGCGTGTGCGCGTGTGCGCGTGTGCTGCGTGTGCGTGTGCGCGTGTGCGCGTGTGCGCGTGTGCGCGTGTGCGCGTGTGCGCGTGTGTGCGTGTGTCGCGTGTGTGCGTGTGTGCGTGTGTGCGTGTGTGCGTGTGTGCGTGTGTGCGTGTGTGCGTGTGTGCGTGTGTGCGTGTGTGCGTGTGTGCGTGTGGTGCGTGTGTGCGTGTGTGCGTGTGTGCGTGTGTGCGTGTGTGCGTGTGTACGTGTGTACGTGTGTACGTGTGTACGTGTGTACGTGTGTACGTGTGTACGTGTGTACGTGTGTACGTGTGTACGTGTGTACGTGTGTACGTGTGTACGTGTACGTGTGTACGTGTGTGTACGTGTGTACGTGTGTACGTGTGTACGTGTGTACGTGTGTACGTGTGTACGTGTGTACGTGTACGTGTGTACGTGTGTACGTGTGTACGTGTGTACGTGTGTACGTGTGTACGTGTGTACGTGTGTACGTGTGTACGTGTGTACGTGTGTACGTGTGTACGTGTGTACGTGTGTACGTGTGTACGTGTGTACGCGTTTGCCAGAGCAGCTCTGCGAGTCGATCTTATCGCAGTTTCCCCGTCACGGACGCCAAAATCAGTGAAAAAACTATACCAGGTCGTCATATGTATCTGAAATAATTACTATGTCGACAAGTGTTCGCTGAACACATCGCCAACCGGGCGCGCATGCACATCACCATCAATCCATTTCTGCTCGGGCAATAAGCATTTTTTTCCGCACTTATTGCCAGAGCAGGTCTTCGGATCGATCTTATCGCAGTTTCCCTGTCACGATCGGCAAAATCAGTCAAGAAACGATACCAGGGCGTCATATGTATCTGAAATAGTTACTATGTCGACAAGTGTTCGCTAAAAATATCGCCAACCGGACGCGCATGCACGTCACCATCAATCTATTTCTTCTGTGGCAATAAGAATTGTTTCCGCCCTTATTGCCAGAGCTGCTCTGGCAATACGAATTATTTTCGCGCTTATTGCCAGAGCAGCTGTGGCAATAGTCAGGGCGTATATTTACGTATACTCTACACTAATAATTACTACAGAAACTCAGCATGCGTAGAATAAGAACGACAACAACAACACACGTATACATTTCGTTACACATAGGATCTAGCATGCAATTTGAAGTCTATACTCTGTAATTTAGATAAGAGCAGTCATTCACCAGCACACGCACCGTTCTGAGTCAAAAGCACCAACAGACAGACTAACGATGCTGATAAGCCCACACAGCACACAGCATGCACTTTGGCACGCTTTGACTACAAGTAGCTTTTGGAACAAAGATGTCCTGATATAAAGCCTATTGAACAATTGGCATGGCACGAAATGAATTGCTTCTGCTGAGACACTTGTTTGCATAATTAGAGTACATTCATAAGTTAATGGGTATCGGAAGTGCAAAACCACGTGACATGAAGATGACCGTGGCTGTGGCCGTGGCCGTGGCCGTGGCCGTGGCCGTGGCCGTGGCCGTGGCCGTGGCCGTGGCAGTGGCAGTGGCAGTGGCAGTGGCAGTGGCAGTGGCAGTGGTCGTGGCCGTGGCCGTGGCCGTGGCCGTGGCCGTGGCCGTTGCCGTTGCCGTTGCCGTGGCCGTGGCCGTGGCCGTGGCCGTGGCAGTGGCAGTGGCAGTGGCAGTGGCAGTGGCAGTGGCAGTGGCAGTGGCAGTGGCAGTGGCAGTGGCAGTGGCAGTGGCAGTGGCCGTGGCCGTGGCCGTGGCCGTGGCCGTGGCCGTGGCCGTGGCCGTGGCCGAGGCCGTGGCCGTGGCCGTGACAGTGGCAGTGGCAGTGGCAGTGGTCGGGGCCGTGGCCGTTGCGGTGGCCGTGGCCGTGGCCGTGGCCGTGGTCGTGGCCGTGGTCGTGGTCGTGGCCGTGGCCGTGGCCGTGGCCGTGGCCGTGGCCGTGGCCGTGGCCGTAGCAGTGGCAATGGCAATGGCAATGGCAGTGGCCGTGGCACTGGCAGTGATATTACGACATATTAATATAAAAAAAAAACGTTTGCATTGAATCATTGCACAATAATTTGTCCAAATGACACTCCATGTTATGGATTATGACGAAACAACAATTCTAATTTTAAACCGAGTTCCGCGTTTGGAGCTAGGTAATATCGTCACTCCTCTACAGTTTACACAAGAATGAAATCAATAAGCACGCAGAAGAACATATGCATTAAATGCTTCATGGCTGAATACTTCACAAGGAAGAAGAGATTGTTTAAACTTACACCTGTTGCCGACAACTTCCTTGGTAATTATATTAAATAACTCAACCGAACGTATCACTGATCACCCAAGAATATCGAAATACCAACAAAGTTAAATGCGCATGAGCGGCTGATATGCTTCCCCCGGCGACGTTCGTACCTTTTATGACAATGGATGTGCCCGCAGTAGAACTATTATACTCCACCCTCTATAGAACATATGGGAGACTTGTGACCCCAACTGAGTCATAACGCACCAAGATCTGAACCACGACGGTTGGGCTCTTCGATTCGGAAGAGGGTATTTCTTTTCGTTCGGAGTGTTTGGGAAAAAACTGCATAAGAAGACCTTTCATACGACAACGAGGTACGTGTTCCGTCATGTATTGCAACAAGGTAGCCATGTTGTTTTTTATGTTCGCCTGTCAGTGAAACGCCAGAAAACAGTTCGTTTGTATTGGAAATGCGTGAGAATGTATATTACATTAATGATAGACTTCCTACTGAGTAAAACTGTGTAATATGTGTATTTGATAATTAGTCGAGTGACCGGATTATATTTGTCTATCGCTGGCCGTTCCTCTGAAAGGACTGTCGAACGTTGTGTTATAACACAGGGCATTTGTAAATTTGATATTCTATTTTATATGAAAACACCCAGCGTTAATGCAATGGAAACTCCCTAAGGCAACAGAGACTACAAGCAAGAGTAATTAATGTCTAAACACAAAAGCGAGCGTTGGCACAAATAATGAGAAGTTGCGTCAACTCCAAACTTGCATCGAAATGTAGAAACACTCCGTTAACAACTTTCACCGAAATGCAGACTCTTCATATTGAACCAATGGTGTGCATAACCTTATAACCACACTTAAAACAACTCTGTCGTGTACACCGAAGTGGATCTCAAAAGCCACTAACGCTAGCAACGATGGTGCTCCTAATATCTGATGGATTCTGTGAGCTGTTTTTATATTATGGATTCTAAGTGTCACGTCTACGACCGATAAAGTTAAGTTACAAAACTGTATTTGCTTTCTACTTAAAGAGGGAATAACAAAATATTATTGGATACGCGTGCGTGAGTATGAGCGAGCAAGTAAATTATGAATACACGCGTCTTTTGACACTAAATAATATTATATACTTTTGTTTCAACATCTGACAAAGCTTAAAATCAAATAAGCATGTTCAATATATAAAGTATTT
>JAODUO010002488.1:10000-22521 GCA_025642075.2 Ridgeia piscesae
GTTTAAAGCAGCATAATCATCATTGAAAATACTCTAGTTCGAAAACTGTTGCTGCTGTGTAGAACCTTCGGCAGTTTCTCCTACCATCCATTTTGCTCAGCTGTGTGAATTAATACTGGATATAGATATGGTGGACATTTGCGAACAAATATCATTCGTTATTTCAACTGCAGTATGGCTGAAAGCTTACCAAGAAAGTCAGGATGGCGTTCTATTAAACATGTCTGATAGCAATGCAATGCAATGCAATATAATATTTATGTTAGAACATTACCAGCATATCTGTGTGACTTTTGTGAAACATCTGCTCAATTTGCCAGGGTATGATAAGAAGAAGTTACTAAAGGTACTAGCAGTTGTAGAAGTTGTTATAACTATATGGTTATTTTCAAAATAATATCTTGGTTTAGCAATACCAATCACTAATAACTAATTACCCTAACAGTTCGTACTTAGACCTATGTCACTCGGATAAACCAAAGCCATTTGTTTGTGACTGTGTAGACATAGACGACAGTGCGAACGTACTGGAAGCGACCGCTAATATTATGCTATGAAAGCTACAGTCATTTTTTTTCTCACAATTTAGAAGTAAGAATCATTCATAACTCATTTCAAATTTATGTTGTACACTTTGATTACCAATGCTCTTCATCAACATGCGTTTGTGTCCGTGCACATATTGTAGACTGTGCAAGGGTGTCGTGCATGAACGGCGACACGTGCCAAGACCTGGTTGATGACTATACGTGTTTGTGCGCGGCCGGCTGCACTACGACCTCATTTTATGATATTGCCTATATTGCTGAATTACAATATGCATTCACATACAACTGTTGTGTTTGCGGTTGGTAGGCTAATTTAGAATATATCCAGACTGTTAGTACAATGCATAAACTATGCGTGAATTGATAAGTTCACTTCTTTCAACATAATATTGGCTTCTGATCAATCTAGTAGTGAGCGAAGCACGACTGAAAACGACATATTCATTTCAGAGTTATTTAACAACTCGTTATTGAATAACTTCTGATGTGCAGTAACGTGTTTTTGTTAATCTGAAGGAGATGCGTCAACTGAAACTGTAGTAGAAGCAGAACAAATGACGATACATACAACGATAGAAGACGCGTCGACTGAATCTGGAGCGGATATAGAACAAACCACTGCATCTCCACCGATAGAAGACGCGTCCACTGAACCAGGACCGGAAGTAGAACAAACGACTACATCTCAACCGATAGAAGACGCGTCCACTGAACCTGGAGCGGATGTTGAACAAACGACTGCATCTCCTACGATAGAAGACGCGACGACTGAATCTGGAGCGGAAGTAGAACAAACGACTGCATTTCCTACGATAGAAGACGCGACGACTGAATCTGGAGCGGAAGTAGAACAAACGACTGCATCTCCTATGATAGAAGACGCGACGACTGAATCTGGAGAGGAAGTAGAACAAACGACTGCATCTCCACCGACAGAAAGCGCGTCCACTGAATCTGGAGCGGAAGTAGAACAAACGACTGCATCTCCACCGATAGAAGACGCGTCGACTGAACCTGGAGCGGATGTTGAACAAACGACTGCATCTCCACCAATAGAAGACGCGTCGATTGAATCTGAAACGGATGTAGAACAAACGACTGCATCTTCACCGAAAGAAGACGCGTCGACTGAATCTGAAGCGGATGTTGAACAAACGACTGCATCTCCACCAATAGAAGACGCGTCGACTGAATCTGAAGCGGATGTTGAACAAACGACTGCATCTCCACCAATAGAAGACGCGTCCACTGAATCTGAAGCGGATGTTGAACAAACGACTGCATCTCCACCAATAGAAGACGCGTCGACTGAACCTGGAGCGGATGTTGAACAAACGACTGCATCTCCACCAATAGATAACGCGCCGACTGAACCTGGAGCGGATGTTGAACAAAGGACTGCATCTCCACCAATACAAGACGCGTCGACTGAATCTGGAGCGGATGTTGAACAAACGCCTGCATCTCCATCAATAGAAAACACGTTTACTGAATCTGGAGGGGGTGTAGAACAAACGACTACATCTCCAACGATAGAAGACGCGTCCACTCAATCTGCAGCAGATATAGCACAAACGAGTACATATCCACCGATAGTAGACGCGTCGACTGAATCTGAAGTGGATGTAGAAAAAACGACGGCATCTCCACCGATAGTAGACGCGTCGACTGAATCTGGCGCTGATTTAATACAAACGACTACATCTCCACCGATAGTAGACGCCTCGACTGAATCTGGAGCGGATGTAGAAAAAGCGACTACATCTCCACCGATAGAAGACGCGTCGACTGAATCTGTAGCGGATATAGAACAAACCACTGCATCTCCACCGATAGAAGACGCGTCCACTGAACCAGGACCGGAAGTAGAACAAACGACTACATCTCAACCGATAGAAGACGCGTCCACTGAACCTGGAGCGGATGTTGAACAAACGACTGCATCTCCTACGATAGAAGACGCGACGACTGAATCTGGAGCGGAAGTAGAACAAACGACTGCATCTCCTACGATAGAAGACGCGACGACTGAATCTGGAGCGGAAGTAGAACAAACGACTGCATCTCCTATGATAGAAGACGCGTCGACTGAATCTGAAGTGGATGTAGAAAAAACGACGGCATCTCCACCGATAGTAGACGCGTCGACTGAATCTGGCGCTGATTTAATACAAACGACTACATCTCCACCGATAGTAGACGCCTCGACTGAATCTGGAGCGGATGTAGAAAAAGCGACTACATCTCCACCGATAGAAGACGCGTCGACTGAATCTGTAGCGGATATAGAACAAACCACTGCATCTCCACCGATAGAAGACGCGTCCACTGAACCAGGACCGGAAGTAGAACAAACGACTACATCTCAACCGATAGAAGACGCGTCCACTGAACCTGGAGCGGATGTTGAACAAACGACTGCATCTCCTACGATAGAAGACGCGACGACTGAATCTGGAGCGGAAGTAGAACAAACGACTGCATCTCCTACGATAGAAGACGCGACGACTGAATCTGGAGCGGAAGTAGAACAAACGACTGCATCTCCACCGACAGAAAGCGCGTCCACTGAATCGGGAGCGGAAGTAGAACAAACGACTGCATCTCCTACGATAGAAGACGTGACGACTGAATCTGGAGAGGAAGTAGAACAAACGACTGCATCTCCACCGACAGAAAGCGCGTCCACTGAATCTGGAGCGGAAGTAGAACAAACGACTGCATCTCCTATGATAGAAGACGTGACGACTGAATCTGGAGCGGATATAGAACAAACGACTGCATCTCCACCGATAGAAGACGCGTCGACTGAACCTGGAGCGGATGTTGAACAAACGACTGCATCTCCACCAATAGAAGACGCGTCGACTGAACCTGGAGCGGATGTTGAACAAACGACTGCATCTCCACCAATAGAAGACGCGTCGACTGAACCTGGAGCGGATGTTGAACAAACGACTGCATCTCCACCAATAGAAGACGCGTCGACTGAACCTGGAGCGGATGTTGAACAAAAGACTGCATCTCCACCAATAGAAGACGCGTCACCTGAATCTGAAACGGATGTAGAAAAAGCGTCTACATCTCCACCGATAGTAGACGCGTCAACTGAATCTGAAGCGGATGTAGAACAAACGACTACATCTCCTCCGATAGTAGACGAATCGATTGAATCTGAAGCGGATGTAGAACAAACGACAACATCTCCATCGACTGAAACTGAAGCGGATGTAAAACAAACTACTACATCTCCACCGATAGTAGACGCGTCGACTGAATCTGAAGCGGATGTAGAACAAGCGACTAAATCTCCACCGACTGAATCTGAAGCGGATGTAAAACAAACTACAACATCTCCACCGATAGTAGACGCGTCGACTGAATCTGAAGCGGATATTGAACAAACGACTGCATCTCCACCGATAGTAGAGGCGTTGACTGAATCTGTGGCGGATGCAGAACAAACCAGTACATCTCCACCGATAGTACACGCGTCAACTGAATCTGTAGCGGATGCAGAACAAACCAGTACATCTCCACCGATAGTAGACACGTCGACTAAATCCGAAGTGGATGTAGAACAAACGACAATATCTCCACCGATAGTAGACGCGTCGACTGAATCTGGAGCGGATGTAGAAAAACCGACGGCATCTCCACAAATAGCAGACGCGTCGAATGAATCTGGAGCGGAATTAGAAAAAGCGTCTACATCTCCACCGATAGTAGACGCGTCAACTGAATCTGAAGCGGATGTAGAGCAAACGACTACATCTCCTCCGATAGTAGACGAATCGATTCAATCTGAAGCGGATGTAGAACAAGCGACAACATCTCCATCGACTGAAACTGAAGCGGATGTAAAACAAACTACTACATCTCTACCGATAGTAGACGCATCGACTGAATCTGAAGCGGATGTAGAACAAGCGACTAAATCTCCACCGACTGAATCTGAAGCGGATGTAAAACAAACTACTACATCTCCACCGATAGTAGACGCGTCGACTGAATCTGAAGCGGATATTGAACAAACGACTGCATCTCCACCGATAGTAGACGCGTTGACTGAATCTGTGGCGGATGCAGAACAAACCAGTACATCTCCACCGATAGTACACGCGTCAACTGAATCTGTAGCGGATGCAGAACAAACCAGTACATCTCCACCGATAGTAGACACGTCGACTAAATCCGAAGTGGATGTACAACAAACGACAATATCTCCACCGATAGTAGACGAGTCAACTGAATCTGAAGCGGATGTAGAGCAACCGACTGCTACTCCAACGATAGTACACGCGTCGACTGAATCAGAAGCGGATGCAAAACAAACGACTACATCTCCACCGATAGTAGAAGCTTCGACTGAATCTGAAGCAGATGTAGAAAAAGCGACTACATCTCCCTCGGCTGAATCTGAAGCGGATGTAAAACAACCTACTACATCTCCACCGATAGTACACGCGTCGACTGAATCTGAAGCGGATGTAGAACAAACGACTACATCTCCACCGATAGTAGACGCGTCGACTGAATCTGAAGCGGATATTGAACAAACGACTGCATCTCCACCGATAGTAGACGCGTTGACTGAATCTGTGGCGGATGCAGAACAAACCAGTACATCTCCACCGATAGTAGACACGTCGACTGAATCTGAAGTTGATGTAGAACAAACGACAATATCTCCACCGATAGTAGACGCGTCAACTGAATCTGAAGCGGTTGTAGAGCAACCGACTGCTACTCCAACGATAGTACACGCGTCGACTGAATCAGAAGCGGATGTAAAACAAACGACTACATCTCCACCGATAGTAGAAGCTTCGACTGAATCTGAAGCAGATGTAGAACAAGCGAGTACAACTCCACCGATAGTAGACGCGTCCACTGAAACTGTAGCGGATGTAGACCAAACCAGTTCATCTCCACTGATGGTAGACGCGTCGACTGAATATGTAGCGGATGTAGAACAAACCAGTACATCTCCACCGATAGTAGACGCGGTGACTGAATCTGAAGCGGATGTAGAACAAACGACCACATCTCCACCGATAGTAGACGCTTCGACTGAATCTGAAGCGGATGTAGAGCAAACGACTACATCTACTCCGATAGTAGACGAGTCGACTGAATCTGAAGCGGATGTAGAACAAGCGACTACATCTACATCGACTGAATCTGAAGCGGATGTAAAACAAACTACTACATCTCCACCGATAGTAGACCCGTCGACTGAATCTGAAGCGGATGTAGAACAAGCGACTACATCTCCATCGGCTGAATCTGAAGCGGATGTAAAACAAACTACTACATCTCCACCGACAGTAGACCCGTCGACTGAATCAGAAGCGGATGGAAAACAAACGACTATATCTCCACCGATAGTAGAAGCTTCGACTGAATCTGAAGCAGATGTAGAACAAGCGACTACATCTCCATCGGCTGAATCTGAAGCGGATGTAAAACAAACTACTACATCTCCACCGATAGTAGACGCTTCGCCTGAATCTGAAGCGGATGTAGAACAAGCGACTACATATCCACCGATAGTAGACTCGTCGACTGAATCTGAAGCGGATGTAAAACAGACGACTACATCTCAACCGATAGTAGACGCTTCGACTGAATCTGAAGCGGATGTAAAACAAACGACTACTTCTCCACCGATAGTTGACGCGTCCACTGAATCTGAAGCGGATGTAGAACAAACGACTACAGCACCACAGATAGTACATGCGTCGACTGAATCTGATGCGGATGTAGAAAAAACGACTATATCTCCTCTGATTACAGACGCGTCGACTGAATCTGGAGCGGATGTAGAAAAAACGACGGCATCTCCACCGACAGTGTACGCTTCGACTGAATCTGGAGCGGATATACAACAACCGACTACATCTCCACCGATAGTACACTCGTCGACTGAATCTGAAGCGGATGTAGAACAAACGACTACATCTTCACCGATAGTACACGCGTCGACTGAATCTGAAGCGGATGTAAAACAAACGACTACATCTCCACCGATAGTAGACGCTTCGACTGAATTTGAAGCGGATGTAGAACAAGCGACTACATCTCCATCGGTAGTAGACTCGTCGACTGAATCTGAAGCGCATGTAAAACAGACGACTACATCTCCACCGATAGTAGACGCTTCGACTGAATCTGAAGCGGATGTAGTACGAACGACTACATCTCCACCGATAGTAGACGCGTCGACTGAATCTGAAGCGGATGTAGAACAAACGACTACATCTCCTCCGATAGTAGACGCGTCGACTGAAGCTGAAGCGGATGTAGAACAAACGACTACATCTCCACCGATAGTAGACGCGTCGACTGAATCTGGAGCGGGTGTAGAACAAGAGACTATATCTGCACCGAAAGTAGACGCCTCGACTGAATCTGGAGCGGATGTAGAACAAGCGACTACTTCTACACCGATAGGACACGCGTCGACTGAATCTGGAGCGGATGTAAAACACAGGACAACTTCTCCACCGATAGTTGACGCGTCCACTGAATCTGGAGCGGATGTAGAACAAGCGACTACAGCTCCACCGATAGTACACGCGTCGACTGAATCTGAAGCGGATGTAGAAAAAACGACTACATCTCCTCCGATAGCAGACGCGTCGACTGAATATGGAGCGGATGTAGAACACACGACTATATTTCCACCGATAGTAGACGCGTCGACTGAATCTGGAGGTGATGTAGAAAAAACGACGGCATCTCCACCGATAGTAGACGCGTCAATTAAATCTGAAGCGGATTCACAACAAACGAGTACATCTCCAACGATAGTAGACGCGTCGACTGAATCAGAAGCGGATGTAGAACAAACGACTACATCTCCACCGATAGTAGATGCGTCGACTGAATCTGAAGCGGATGTAGAACAAGCGATTACATCTCCAGCTATAGTAGACGCGTCGACTGAATCTGAAGCGGGTGTAGAACAAGAGACTACATCTCCACCGATAGTAGACGCCTCGACTGAATCTGGAGCGGATGTAGAACAAGCGACTACTTCTACACCGATAGGAGACGCATCGACTGAATCTGGAGGGGATATAAAACAAACGACTACTTCTCCACCGATAGTAGACGCGTCGACAGAATCTGGAGCGGATGTAGAACAAGCGACTACATCTCCACCGATAGTAGACGCGTCCACTGAATCTGAAGCGGATGAAGAACAAACGACTACAGCTCCACCGATAATACACGCGTCGACTGAATCAGAGGCGGATGTAAAACAAACTACTACATCTCCACCGAAAGTAGACGCGTCGACTGAATCTGAAGCGGATGTAGAAAAAACGACAACATCTCCTCCGATAGTAGACGCGTCGACTGAATCTGGAACGGATGTAGAAAAAACGACGGCATCTCCACCGATAGTAGACGCGTCGACTGAATCTGGAGTGGATGTAGAACACACGACTACATCTCCACCGATAGTAGACGCGTTGACTGAATCTGTGGCGGATGCAGAACAAACCAGTACATCTCCACCGATAGTAGACGCTTCGACTGAATCTGAAGCGGATGCAGAACAAACGAGTTCATCTCCACCGATAGTACACGCGTCGACTGAATCTGAAGCGGATGCAGAACAAACGAGTACGTCTCCACCGATAGTAGACGCATCGACTGTATATGAAGCGGATGTAAAACTGACGACTACATCTCCACCGATAGTAGACGCTTCGACTGAATCTGAAGCGGATGTAGTACGAACGACTACATCTCCACCGATAGTAGACGCGTCGACTGAATCTGAAGCGGATGTAGACCAAACGACTACATCTCCTCCGATAGTAGACGCGTCGACTGAAGCTGAAGCGGATGTAGAAAAAACGACGGCATCTCCACCGATAGTAGACGCGTCGACTGAATCTGGCTCTGATGTAAAACAAACGACTACATCTCCACCGATAGTAGACGCCTCGACTGAATCTGGAGCGGATGTAGAACAAGCGACTACATCTACACCGATAGGAGACGCGTCGACTGAATCTGAAGCGGATGTAAAACAAACTACTACATCTCCACCGATAGTAGACGCGTCGACTGAATCTGGAGCGGATGTAGAACAAGCGACTACATCTCCTCCGATAGTAGAAGCGTCGACTGAATCTGGAGCGGATGTAGATAAAACGACGGCATCTCCACCGATAGTATACGCTTCGACTGAATCTGGAGCGGATATAGAACACACGACTATTTCTCCACCGATAGTATACGCGTCGACTGAATCTGGATCGGATGTTGAAAAAACGACGGCATCTCCACCGATAGTAGACGCGTCGACTGAATCTGGAGCGGATGTAGAACACACGACTACATCTCCACCGATAGTAGACGCGTTGACTGAATCTGTGGCCGATGCAGAACAAACCAGTACATCTCCACCGATAGTAGACGCTTCGACTGAATCTGAAGCGGATGCAGAACAAACGAGTACATCTCCACCGTTAGCAGACGCGTCGACTGAATCTGAAGCGGATGTAGAAAAAACGACTACATCTCCTCCGATAGCAGACGCGTCGACTGAATATGGTGCGGATGTAGAACACACGACTATATTTCCACCGATAGTAGACACGTCGACTGAATCTGGAGGTGATGTAGAAAAAACGACGGCATCGCCACCGATAGTAGACGCGTCAACTGAATCTGAAGCGGATGTAGAAAAAACGACTACATCTCCTCCGATAGCAGACGCGTCGACTGAATATGGTGCGGATGTAGAACACACGACTATATTTCCACCGATAGTAGACACGTCGACTGAATCTGGAGGTGATGTAGAAAAAACGACGGCATCGCCACCGATAGTAGACGCGTCAACTGAATCTGAAGCGGATGTAGAACAAACGACTACATCTCCACATATAGTAGATGCGTCGTCTGAATCTGAAGCGGATGTAGAACAAGCGATTACATCTCCAGCTATAGTAGACGCGTCAACTGAATCTGAAGCGGGTGTAGAACGAGAGACTACATCTCCACCGATAGTAAACGCATCGACTGAATCTGGAGGGGATATAAAACAAACGTCTACTTCTCCACCGATAGTAGACGCGTCGACTGAATCTGGAGCGGATGTAGAACAAACGACTACAGCTCCACCGATAATACACGCGTCCACTGAATCAGAGGCGGATATAAAGCAAACTACTACATCTCCACCAAAAGTAGACGCGTCGACTGAATCTGAAGCGGATGTAGAAAAAACGACAACATCTCCTCCGATAGTAGACGCGTCGACTGAATCTGGAGCGGATGTAGAAAAAACGACGGCATCTCCACCGATAGTAGACGCGTCGACTGAATCTGGAGCGGATGTAGAACAAGCGACTACATCTACACCGATAGGAGACGCATCGACTGAATCTGGAGGGGATATAAAACAAACGACTACTTCTCCACCGATAGTAGACGCGTCGACTGAATCTGGAGCGGTTGTAGAACAAGCGACTACATCTCCACCGATAGTAGACGCGTCCACTGAATCTGAAGCGGATGTAGAACAAACGACTACAGCTCCACCGATAATACACGCGTCGACTGAATCAGAGGCGGATGTAAAACAAACTACTACATCTCCACCGAAAGTAGACGCGTCGACTGAATCTGAAGCGGATGTAGAAAAAACGACAACATCTCCTCCGATAGTAGACGCGTCGACTGAATCTGGAGCGGATGTAGAAAAAACGACGGCATCTCCACCGGTAGTAGACGCGTCGACTGAATCTGGAGTGGATGTAGAACACACGACTACATCTCCACCGATAGTAGACGCTTCGACTGAATCTGAAGCGGATGCAGAACAAACGAGTACATCTCCACCGATAGTACACGCGTCGACTGAATCTGAAGCGGATGCAGAACAAACGAATACGTCTCCACCGATAGTATACACGTCGACTGTATATGAAGCGGATGTAAAACTGACGACTACATCTCCACCGATAGTAGACGCTTCGACTGAATCTGAAGCGGATGTAGTACGAACGACTACATCTCCACCGATAGTAGACGCGTCGACTGAATCTGAAGCGGATGTAGAACAAACGACTACATCTCCTCCGATAGTAGACGCGTCGACTGAAGCTGAAGCGGATGTAGAAAAAACGACGGCATCTCCACCGATAGTAGACGCGTCGACTGAATCTGGCTCTGATGTAAAACAAACGACTACATCTCCACCGATAGTAGACGCCTCGACTGAATCTGGAGCGGATGTAGAACAAGCGACTACATCTACACCGATAGGAGACGCGTCGACTGAATCTGAAGCGGATGTAAAACAAACTACTACATCTCCACCGATAGCAGACGCGTCGACTGAATCTGGAGCGGATGTAGAACAAGCGACTACATCTCCTCCGATAGTAGAAGCGTCGACTGAATCTGGAGCGGATGTAGATAAAACGACGGCATCTCCACCGATAGTATACGCTTCGACTGAATCTGGAGCGGATATAGAACACACGACTATTTCTCCACCGATAGTAGACGCGTCGACTGAATCTGGAGCGGATGTTGAAAAAACGACGGCATCTCCACCGATAGTAGACGCGTCGACTGAATCTGGAGCGGATGTAGAACACACGACTACATCTCCACCGATAGTAGACGCGTTGACTGAATCTGTGGCCGATGCAGAACAAACCAGTACATCTCCACCGATAGTAGACGCTTCGACTGAATCTGAAGCGGATGCAGAACAAACGAGTACATCTCCACCGTTAGCAGACGCGTCGACTGAATCTGAAGCGGATTTAGAAAAAACGACTACATCTCCTCCGATAGCAGACGCGTCGACTGAATATGGAGCGGATGTAGAACACACGACTATATTTCCACCGATAGTAGACGCGTCGACTGAATCAGGAGGTGATGTAGAAAAAACGACGGCGTCGCCACCGATAGTAGACGCGTCAACTGAATCTGAAGCGGATGCACAACAAACCAGTACATCTCCAACGATAGTAGACGCGTCGACTGAATCAGAAGCGGATGTAGAACAAACGACTACATCTCCACATATAGTAGATGCGTCGTCTGAATCTGAAGCGGATGTAGAACAAGCGACTACATCTCCAGCTATAGTAGACGCGTCGACTGAATCTGAAGCGGGTGTAGAACAACGACTACATCTCCACCGATAGTAGACGCGTCGACTGAATCTGGAGGGGATAAAAAACAAACGACTACTTCTCCACCGATAGTAGACGCGTCGACTGAATCTGGAGCGGATGTAGAACAAACGACTACAGCTCTACCGATAATACACGCGTCGACTGAATCAGAGGCGGATATAAAACAAACGACTACTTCTCCACCAAAAGTAGACGCGTCGACTGAATCTGAAGCGGATGTAGAAAAACGACACATCTCCACCGATAGTAGACGCGTCGACTGAATCTGGAGCGGATGTAGAAAAAACGACTACATCTCCACCGATAGTAGACGCGTCGACTGAATCTGAAGCGGATGTAGAACACACGACTACATCTCCACCGATAGTAGACGCGTCGACTGAATCTGGAGCGGATGTAGAAAAAACGACGACATCTCCACCGATAGTAGACGCGTCATGAATCTGAAGCGGATGTAAAACAAACACTACATCTCCACCGATAGTAGACGCTCGACTGAATCTGAAGCGGATGTAGAACAAACGATACATCTCCACATAGTAGATCGCGTCGACTGAATCTGAAGCGGATGTAGAAACAAGCGACTACATCTCCACCGATAGTAGACGCGTCGACTGAATCTGAAGCGGATGTAGAACAAACGACTACATCTCCACCGATAGTAGACGCCGACTGAATCTGGGCGGATGAAAACAAACGACTACATCTCCACCGATAGTAGACGCGTCGACTGAATCTGGTAGCGGATGTAGAACAAACCACTACATCTCCACCGATAGTAACGCGT
>JAODUO010002489.1:7500-26397 GCA_025642075.2 Ridgeia piscesae
AAACACGGGGCTGTACTATTTTAATTCGACACACAATGACAATTACACCGTCCAAGATCTCGGCAGAGAACGTTCTATTGTACAAGTCGTATTTTATAGACAGTAAAACTACATGCCTACGAAGATTGTCAACAATCATACACACAATATCGGTCGATGGTTTAAGTTATTTAATTCTAGAACTAGCTCAGACATAAAACACACTACATATATACTACATTCACAACAAACAGTCAACACATTATTTTTGCTAAACCATTGATATCCACATTACGTAAGAATCGTTATATTACGATAAAGGCAAAGTTATGAGGAAAAAAAACCAGATAGCATTTACATCAAGAAAAGGATGTAATATTTATTCAAGTTCTGTTCAATAGTAAACAAAGACCGGCATTTGCCATTTAGCATCAGTACAGTATAAAATAAAAAATTATTTTCATTGGAAAAAGTGTCATTTTCGAGGTTAAATATCCACTAACTTTAACAATATTGTGTTTTACTCTCCGTTATGTGGTTATGCTATTGTGATGTCACGCTGACATCAAGAACGCCTTCGTCAAGACCCGTCAGATTCGTGGCTAGGTGGAGTGTATAGCATGTAATCGTGATCTTGAGCAGTCCTTAGGTAAATTATTTGCAAAGCCTCAATCGAAACATTATTGTACTGAGAACATCGTTCGGAAACATAATCCATTAGTTACATTTTAAGTGATACTCACATTTTTCAACATGGCTTCTTAATGTATTTATAAAACCGATTAACTTAGTTGATATGCCCGTTGTTATGTTTATATAATACCTTAGCTGTGTATTTAGCTTATTTATGTTATTGAATTAACTTGCTGATATAACCTATTATTCCACGTTAATTGATAATTAGCATATATGTGTGTGATTGTATGTATTCCTTGTTTTATATTATTAGCGCCTTTGAGCATGGATTCATGGTGCTTTATAAATTAGTATTAGTAATGATAATAATAATGCGCTCGATGTTTTGCATTTTGACAAAGCCCCTAACATTTAACAACAATGATATGTATAATTGTGAAATTTCTTATGAGCTCGTCTTTTTGAAAAGGTATATAGGGCGGAGTACAACGGTCAAACATCTCCTTAGGTTTGATCGTCACATGTTTGCATATTTGCATGCGTATTTTGGTATGTAGATAACTTGATTATTAATGTTCCATACAATTAATTACAAGTTATATTTTCCAGGATGACTGTAGTAAAACGTAAGTTCTTATAACTTCCACTTACCGATGCAAAGAGTCTTGAATGTAGTAACACCCGTACTTGTTCCGGCCTCACTGAGCTCGTTCTGTTGGCGATAAGGTTCAACCTTGACTGAGTAGCGGGTGTTGAACTGTAACCCGGTGATGTGTGACTCAAACCGATCTGTGCTAGAAGTGTGTGGTTGTTTGGACATGTCCTTATACGACCCTCCTTCCGCCTTGACCCAGACGGTGTAGTAGTAGTGAGTCTCCAGACCGGAAGTGATGTTCCTTGCGCTCGGCCACCTCATTGTCACGGATGAGCTGCTGATGCGGTCAACGTCTGGTTTGTCGGATGACGCAAGACGCGGAGTAGCTGACCAAAATAATATAAACTACAGTGTTCATAATTTCACTTTTCTTTTTTATGATTTTTAGAAGCTACACACGAAATATAATATTCGCGTAGCCAGGGCATCAGCAACGGTTAGTCGACTGTGCCACTGTTTGTGAAGACTGATCACGTGACTATTAGGTTGGAATGTCAGGTCTACATAGGTTTACATAACAGTTGTACTATACTGCTCAACGGAACTGGACCCTGGACTCCACACCGGAAGCAACTGAGAAGCGTAAATTACAGGTGAGGCAAATCTTATCAATCACGAGAAAACACCTGGTGTGACCGTATCACAAACAACTAAATGCTAAATAGAGTAAGCATTCCTAGCAACGCACAACAAATCATACAATAATTAGCGACAATAAACTCCTAAAACAAAGTCTGGGTTCACAGCTGCAACATGTTCAAGGAACACAGTCCGTCTCATACTTAGATAAGAAAACATACACACTTGAAACGTGAAGCAACAAAACATACATACATCCAAACAGTGGTTTATACGTGACCAAGAAAAACTCTTGGAGGACTTCTATGGATTGTACCTTACGAACAGTCATAAGTACAACCTACATTGTGATAAAGTTTACATAGCTGAACGATTTCTTCGCGGCTCTTTTTCTGAAAAGGCAAAAAAGTATTTACTTACAAATATATGTCTTGCAAATGTCTGACGTGTACCACGTCTCACAGCCGGTAGTGCAGTGTCCGTCCGTGATATCACACGGCTTCCCTTCCTTGCAATGTCCGCAGTCCTCTTCACAGTTCTTGCCGTAAGTTCCAGGTTCACAGTCTACACAAGAATTATGTTACAATATTCATTTCAACGACGGCAGGCATATGTATATAGCATGAATGTATTTGACTAAGACCCACAACTATTAATACATAGTATACGTGGTTATAATATTATAAAACAGGCAAAAAACTCCCGTTTTGTAAAGGGTACATGCCATACGCCCCGACTAATCGAATGGCGTCTGTCGCCACTTTTTCATGTAACATTATACATACTTATATATGAGTACCTGGGCCGTATTGGAAACTGGTGATAAGCGGACTCATTAAAGCAATCCTTGTCAGAGTAATGCAATGTAGAGGGACACGGGGAAGAAAAACGAAGTTTTTCACAGAAAACTTTGAAGATTGACACGAACAGACCTGGGCTGATATTAAGAAACAGCTCAGATTAAATTAGATTCATGCAGCAAAACATCCCCACAACACAAACCGTTAATGAACACGTAGACAGCATGTATGTATGTATGGATGTATGTATGTATGTATGTATGTATGTATGTATGTATGTATGTATGTATGTATGTATGTATGTATGTATGTGTGTGTGTTGTTGTGTGTGTGTGTGTGTGTGTGTGTGTGTGTGTGTGTGTATGTATGTATGTATGTATGTATGTATGTATGTATGTATGTATGTATGTATATATATGCGAACGTACGTACCTATATGCATCTATACACTGATGTGTACATGCATGTAAAATTATGAGGGTGCATGCATGTGTGTGTGTGTTCATATATGTGAATGGTGGAGGCGCATTCACCAAACGTTAACCATTAACCGCTCACAATTCCAATTGTTTCAATGATGACGACATTACATATACTGTATCAAACCACCACAATTAACGGAATTGCAATTGTTTAAGCTGAATATATAATATATCAATGTTTCAGTCATGTAGAATGATTGTCATGAATAAAATGTATATATTTTAAACTTTAGGAATATTATGTCGACATTAAATGTTCATAAGAATATTAAATGTGGTTTATTGTTTATAAATTAGGTAAAGGAAGTATATGTTTAATTAAATATATATATATATATATATATATATATATATATATATATATATATATATATATATATATATATATATATATAATAAAAGTATATATAATATATTTTAAATTATATTATAACTATATATTATACATTATACATTATATTATATAATACACAAAGTTATATATTATACATTATAGATTATACGTTATAGATTATACATTATATATATATATATATATATATATATATATATATATATATATATATACATGTATATATATATATATATATATATATATATATATATATATATATATATATATATATATATATATAATATACATACATACATATAATATAAATATTGAGTGTAAAGATGTGATTTATTATTAAGCCCGATTACACCATGTGCAAAAATATGCGGATCTTTGAACGATAGTTTTGTGCATTTAAGGAAGATACAGTATGTAAAGAAACTGCATTAATGGGGTTGATAAAAAGAAAGATATAAAATGTCAGTGTATGCAAAACATAAAATATGTTACATTGAAGCTGTTGTAATTCATAGGTAGGTATTTAAATATATGTACAGTATGGGTGTTATCGTCAGTATAATAATGAATACCTTTTGTGCAGTCTGGCTGCTGCTTGCCCGGGTGGCATCGATTACAGCCGATGACGTCGTTGCAGGTGCTGGTAGACGGACAATTACTGCAGGCTGTGAAATGTCAAAATCATGAACTTATGTAGTAAATACCGTTGATATACATGCATACATACATGCATACATGCATACATGCATACATGCATACACGCACACACGCACACACGCACACACGCACACACGCACACACGCACACACGCACACACGCACACACAAAACACACACACACACACACACACACACACACACACACACACACACACACACACATACACACATACACACATACACACATACACACATACACACACATAAATACATACATACATACATACATACATACATACATACATACATACATACATACATACATACATACATACATACATACATACATACATACATACATACATACATACATACATACATACAAATTTGCATTACCTGTGACGTTAGTTACACATAATTCATAATTAACGTGTAAACGTTAATATGTACATTGCATTTCTTCACAACGACCGTTGTTACACAATACACAACATATACTTACTGATATGCCTGTGACCAATGACAACAACTTCACAGAGACCAGTTGCATATGAATCAGGACCTCCGTCGCGTCTGAAGCTGACGTAGCGCGCAATAGCTCGACATTGAGACTCAACAATTCCTGCTGCAGGTACTCGGCCGTAGTGACTCGCGCACTGTTTGTGCGTCGTTCTCTCCCGAGTGTTTCCGACGCTAAGTATGAACTTGTCCAATCTTTTGTTTGTATTACCTAAAAGAATATTAACGTAGAGGCATTATCAATATGAAAGTATTAACGCTGTGTTGTTATTTACAAAGGTATTTCAAATAGATAAAGTAGTTTTAAAGGTACAACATTATATAGCTATGCTATATCAAGTTCGTTTTGTGTCGCTTCGTTTGTTGCCTTTTATATTGGGAAAATCCAACTGTTGTAATGATATGGGGAAATGGAAGTCGCCAACATGATGGACAGAAAGGAAGAATTACGAATAGTTGTGTATACAGGACACTGCAGGACAAAACAGGACACTGGTAGGATGGTGTAAGATGCTACACGCAAGAGGCGATATAAACATTAGCAGCGTATGCATCTTAGTAAAATAATTTAATTAATAGGATATAATGAGAGTGAGGTTCTTGTTCTAGTTGTTCAAATTGTTTCCAGTATCCGGCAGGTTTGTACAAACTGACTAGTCTGTATATAATATGGTTACAACGTTATGACATTATGATATCTCACTGAACTAGTCAATCTTTATCAGACATTTTTCGCGAAGGCGACCTTTCTGTGCTGGCACTGAGGACGGTCACAACCAGTGCAATTTTCAAATTTGATATATGACAAGATGAAATATTACAAATCAATTACTCTAGAGTCGATGATGACCGCAAGAGAGAAACATCAATTGCGATACACAATATTGGAGAGACGATCTAAAATTACACTGAACTTCCACTGTAGATTACAATGCGCAATAAATGGACCAATACAGACAGATTCGACTATCCCAAGATTAATTAAGAATTGCACACACACACACACACACACACACACACACACACACACACACACACACACACACACACACACACACACACACACACACACACACACACACACACACACACACACACACACACACACACACACACACAAACACACACACAAAACAACACACAAACAAACACTCACATATATATATATATATATATATATATATATATATTATATATATATATATATATATAATATATAACTTTATTTGTAGCCCGGCGTATAATACGACAATCATCTCAAAACGACACGAAACCTGCCTTCTAGCTGTTTGCCTCTTTTTCACAAGCGCATGCAATGCTCACACACACTCACTCAAGCACAAATATACATATAAATACACAACAACACACACATGCACATGTATACATATGTATATTGTCGAATTATACGCAGTGCTCCAAACTAAACGTTCTACACCTTTAATATTAAACCGGTTTATGACCTAAAAAAATTCACAACAACAATAATCCACTCTTCAACTGGGGCAAAGAAAAAACCTTGTCCCAGCATTGGTATTGACTTTATTTAAACAACAGTAAATCAGAACTAGATGATCGAAATGAATAAGCAATGAAAGTAAATGCGAGGGTTGCCTACAGGCAAAAGCCTGGTAAGTAGTAATACATATTGTAAAGATGCTGTGATATCGGACATGAAGCCAGTGCAGAGACTTTAGAAGCGGCAAAGAAAGAGTAAAATGTGGACACCTAATCATAACCATTGCTAAGCAATGTTGAACACGTTGCAATTTCGTGATATCCTTAAAGGGAATATTTTGAAAAAGGGAATTACGACTGTCTAGTCTACTAGTGCAATAGTTCTTGCAACAACAATAATCAAATGCCGATGAATACGTCGTAAATCATGAATATGATAATAATACGTTCATTAGATCTGATAAATGTATTCTCTAACATTTTAGTTATCGCACAATGTACTCCTAAATTGAGAGTTGAAACTGCAGGCAAACATACTGAATAAGCAACAGGAAAACATTCTTATTTTTGTCACGCTGCCTACATGTGCCAGTAATACCAAACTCTGTCTTATCGTTTAGTTTTAGTTTACCATCTTACATGTAATGTATGTGATGTAATGAAAAATTATGGCGGACCTGGTTTTATGCTGTGCACAAATTATTTTGTCAACCTTTGCGCGGATGGCCATGGTGGGCGAACTACTGTATGAGACATCATTCACCTCACGACTCTACATAAATAGAACATTTCTACTACAAATTCTTCAATTAAATACGATTTATTCAAACAACATTCAGCAGACATTATAATTTAAGACTATACAAACATGTTATACACGTAATGTTGTTTGAAGGGAATACACAAGAAGTTAAAAACTTGTAGTAGTATGTATCCCCGAACAATTCTTCCGTCCATAATTTTAATCGAACATTTACGCGAGACTTACCATCACTCCCACTATCCCGATTGTAGATGATGACGCGGGAGAAGTTGTATGTATCCTTCAGGTCAACCATCCACCAGGCGTTTTTGCCCCAGTCCGTGTCTGGGTTGGCGCAGTGACCAGCAGCCATGCTTGGGTTGGTGTCTCCGTCGACGGCCCGTCCGGCTGTGAAAGTACCACCCCAGTCTAATATACTCTGAGTTGCAGACTTGTTGTATGCAACATTTCCTGCAACAACAAACATACTAAATGTATGTATGTCAGCGAGCATGGAGGCGCACGCGTTTTTATTATTGTATACACAACGTTATTATAATTTATGTTATTTGTTTAGAAATATAATGTTGTTTGGTCGTACCATTAGTTGTGAATTAACAACCTTTATTTGGTAATTTTGTAATCGTATCTTAAGATACTTATCAGAATGTTACAAAAACATACACATTTCAACGTTTTGCCCTTTGCATTGGTCAAGTTGTTTAAGTAGCAGATCGGTCTATACCATAATTTAACTGGAGTTTTGTTTAACATATGCACCAAAGAAAGCGTATTGTTTACATCAATAAGTTTTGGTGGACACATGACTTGTTTGCAGTATTAAGGGGACAATGTATTAAGAAAGTTGTTTACGTAAAAAGTATCAATAGGTTGCCAAAAAAGTAATTATCTGTGGTTCCAGCGACAACAATCAGTTCGATTGTTCTGAGTCCGCCAAACCAGTTAACTGCGTTAAAATTGATGATCAACGCTCACTAATAGTGACTGGTGATGCCTGACTCTTACGCAATGCGGCAACATGATTGGTTTCGAAAACTTTCATAAATGTAATACCCGATATGGTCGTTCACTGTTATTGGCGAAGGTAACATGTCCTTTCGTAACATCAAGTAACACCTAAATGTCGGACACTCTATGAGCCTGACGACTGAGACATATTCTGAGTTGTGCACAATATAACAATAACCATAATTTTAATGTATTTAATGGAGGCAAAATTCAATATTATATTATTATCTAATTGGCTAGTATTATCTAATTCATACACCCACAATGGCTTATTGGATCATAACACAGTAATTACTGGTCGAAACACAACGTGTTTTACATAGCCATTCACAGCATCAATATTGCAGCATTTATGACTGATATCATCACGTCCGACCTTGTCACACATCGTAAAGAACATGTATCAGACTTATACAAACCGTCAAACATGCACCCATTAAATCTAAGTCATTATTATGTGTCACAAAAGCCGCCAGCTCCTTGGGTAACCCCGGAAATAATCAAATCTAAACGGCGCCGTCGCTATCTGGAATGTGTTTGGTGTAAATCTCTTTCATCCTTAGACAGGTCACGCTACTCACGACAATGTCATCTATGTTACCGACGAATGTCAAAAGTAAAGTCGTATTATTACAAAACTATGGTCTCAAATAACTCTGCTACACCAAAACAGCTATGGAAATACATAAATCAAATCTTACACAGGCGGCCTGCTCCTTCTTTGCCAACTCATGCATCAGTCAAGTAATTGTGTAACCTTTTTTCTAGTCATTTTAAAGATAAAATCAGCCTTATACATTCAGCTTCCACAGGTTATACTCCAGTCATTATAAATGCTGACTCGCCACAACTAAATTCTCAACTCGCGTCGTTTGAACCAGCCACAATTGCTAAAGTGAGAAAAAAATCATGTCATCCCCAAGTAAACCTGTGATCTCAACCAACTCCCGATCATACTACTGAAAGCATGCCTTGACGTATTACTTAGACAAATAACAAACATCAAAATGCATCACTGCGTTCCGGCTTATTTCCTGAAAATTTTAAATGTGCGCATATAAACCCAGTTCTTTAGAAGAAAACTCTGCCTAAAGAAGAACTAAACATCTATAGACCTATTTCCAACCTTAGCTTTATTTCAAAAACACGTGAAAAAGTTGTAGAAAATCATCTTAGGTCTTAGAAACCGGTCTATTAAAAGTACACAATGACGTAAACCTTAACATTGATAATGACGAAGTTATTGCTCTGACCCTGCTTGACCTATCCGCCGCTTTCGACACCATTGACTACGACATTCTCATTACACGCTTATCAACGTGGTACGGGATATCTGGCACAGCCTTGAGCTGGTTTACTTCATACCTTACTGATAGATGGCAAGCCATTAAAATAGGTAACTGCTTCTCAGACATCCTGCCCACCTCTTGTGGTGTCTCCCAGGGTTCTGTTTTGGGGCCGTTGCTTTTCACTCTGTATACAACGCCACTAAGCTATGTTATCCAGTCACAACCTTTATGCAGATGACACACAATTCTACATTTCTTTGACCACACCAGATACTTGTCGCTCCCTCAACCACCTCAGGGATTCTCTCCAAGATGTCTCCCTTTGGACGAAAAACAGTAAATTAATGCAAAATGCAGATAAGACCGAATTTCTCATCATTGGTACCTCAACGCAGCGTGCAAAACTCGATGGCTTTTTCCCGACACATATCCTGAGTCAGAGTATCACACCAGCCGCCTCAGTTTTAAATCCCGGAGTAACGTTTGATGAAATCTTCAATTTCAAACAACATATACCGAAACCATGTGGCAATTTTACCATATCCGCGATCTTCGCCGTATTCGTCAGTTTATATGACTTTCCGTTGCTAAAACCATCGCAATAGCTCTAGTAAGCAGCAGACTTGACTACTACAATTCCCTCCTTTACAATACTGCAAACAAGGATATAGCAAAACTTCAACGTGAACATTATTGTTTAGCAAGGGTAGTCACGCGTTCTCTTAGTTGTCCTCGCTCAGTGCCACTTGTAAAATCATTGCATTGGCTCCATGTGCACTCTCGCATTATTTTCCAGATTTGTACAATAGCCCATCAAGCACTCTCATCTACACAACCACCATATATAAATTCGATGCTAACTCCAGCAAAAAATTCCAGACAGCTACGCTCAACCAGTAGTAACCCTCTTTACATTCCTTGGGTGAAAACGGAAACTGGGACCCGAGGTTTCTCGGTTGCCGCACCAACGGTGTGGAATTCGCTTCCTGCTAGTGTTAAATCAGAAGGTATTATAGTTTCTTTCCGCCGACGTGTAAAAACATACCTCTTTAATGCTGCCTATCCTCCTTAGCTTTCTACCACCTTCATCCACCCATTGACAACTCACGCATTGTTTTACGATTACGAGTTTGCATAATTCCTTGGTTTTGTCGCGCCACAGAGCTCGAGTATATTGGCGCATAAGAAGTCGTTGTTGTTGTTGTTGTTATTATTATTTTATTATTATTATTACCAACATAGTATAGTAACTAAATGTATATCCTCATGCACCAGATAAACAACATAATAAACAATTATTAAATGTCAGCAAGATGATTGCATGTCGCATACATTTAGTTTTCTTTCGTCTTAGGAATAGACATGATTATATGTTTTTTCCAGCTACACCCACGAACCTTCTTGGCACGCTATGCCGTTCCACTTCCAGCCAAGGTCAGTCGGTTGTCCGGTTTGTCAGCTGTGCACTGTCCGCCGTTGACGCACTGACCAGTGGTTGTGTGGCAGCCGTTGGTGCAGCGACAGGGGAAGATACAAGACCCTTGACTCGCCGACGACCTCGCGAACCGACAACGAGCTCCTGGAACAATACGTGAAGATGACTCAGTGACTATATTGTTAATGTTCTAGGGTTATCATCAGTACTGTCCTTTAAATTATGACATCATCTGTTAGTAGATATTAATGATTGAAACTATGTACAATGTATGAAATTATATAACATATATGATACTAGCATTTAATCAATACATTGTCGATGTGACTAGTAGTGCTTCATAGTTGTAATCACGTCTTCACAGTTTTTAGTTTCCATAAATTACAGACGTCGATGGTAAGTTTCCAAATTATTAGAAAACTGAATTCATTATATAAATCGGGGCTTATTCTATTAAAATAATGTGCATAGCCCAATGTTTTCATCGTTGAACAGAGATTGGTTACAGATAAACTTACTCCAAACAGGCTTTTGCCAACTGATACTTCGTTCGCATTTTACAGTTGCTGGTTGTGTCTGACGACACCTCGTAATTCATAGTATAATTATTATTATAACCTCGAACTGGACCGTCATATTCTCTGTTGTATAAAATATTAATACAGTGATCATAATCAAAATTGGGAATTACTCTAAAAAAACACGTATTATAGCTTACGACCCTTTCGGCGGCTGTGACGTGGACATTGGCAGGCTTGGTCAGATTATATGGACCACGTTGAAACCGGTGGGATGGCAAAACTGTAGGAAGCCGAGCTGTAGTCCTTTCATTTTTTTTATAACTTATATATTCCAGGTGCGTGATGTAATGCGAACAGGAAACAGGAAAACAATATTTCAATAGAACATTGGTTGTATATGCATATGATATACATCTATAATCGGCGGAATTATTTAATCGGGATATCTACGCCATGGGTGCGGTGGTCGCGCGAAAGAGAGCAGGACCCTCTATCGATAGTACAGTGGTTCCATTCCACCTGCCGCCAATTTCGAAACTAAGGCAATTTCGTACAACTTACGTTGACTCTATATTTCCGAAGATACTGTAAAACTAGTTGGTTTCTCTCTCTCCGCCCCCCCCCGTCTCTCCCTCTCTCTCTCCCTCTCTCCCTTCTCTCTCCATTTCGCTCTCCCTTTCTCTCTCCCTTTCTCTCTCTATCTGTGTCTGTGTCTGTGTCTGTGTCTGTGTCTGTGTCTGTGTCTGTGTCTGTGTCTGTGTCTTCTGTCTGTCTCTGTCTCTGTCTCTGTCTCTGTCTCTGTCTCTGTCTCTGTCTCTGTCTCTGTCTCTGTCTCTGTCTCTGTCTCTGTCTCTGTCTCTGTCTCTGTCTCTGTCTCTGTCTCTGTCTCTGTCTCTGTCTCTGTCTCTGTCTCTGTCTCTGTCTCTGTCTCTGTCTCTGTCTCTGTCTCTGTCTCTGTCTCTGTCTCTGTCTCTGTCTCTGTCTCTGTCTCTGCCTGCGTGCGTGCGTGCGTGCGTGCGTGCGTGCGGTGTGTGTGTGTGTGTGTGTGTGTGTGTGTGTGTGTGTGAGTGTGTGTGTGTGTGTGTGTGAGTGCGTGTGATGCGTGCCTGCGTGCCTGCGTGCTGCTGCGTGCCTGCGTGCCTGCGTGCCTGCGTGCGTGCCTGCGTGCGTGCGTGCTGCGTGCGTGCCTGCGTGCGTGCCTGGTGCGTGCGTGTGTATGTGGTATCCTCCCCCCTCTCTCTCTCTCTCTCTCCCTCTCTCAGTCTGACGCACTTGATGTTTTGCTCACATCGTCCGGAGCTACTTCCCGACGTGGGGCGTGTGAGAGACGTCGAGCAGTAAATGTGTACACTGCATCATTGGACCGAATTGGTCATATGAGTGTAGACCGAAATGGCCCTAAGGTGACTGAGATCCCAGTTGTGTGAGTCCGCTCATGATATAGCTCCTGCGTGGGATTTGTCCTTCCACTAACAAAAACAAGAGGTGGAAATTACCCACGGCTTCGTGTGTCTTCAAAAAAAAACAGGCAACGTGGTGTGAACGATATTGTCTTCCTTCGAAATGGTAATCAGCAGGGGGGTCCCCCTGGCTGTCGGTTCAGTGTCTATCGCAGCTCTCATTACTTCTTCTAGTCGTTCGTCGTCGATGAATTTACGCCTACATTATATTCCCAACATGGTAAACCGTAAACATAATGCATCTATCATAATCCATCTCATTCTATATTTGCAAGAAACACGCTAGGAAACGGTGTAAATAGTAATGCAAGCTATGACCCCTCTTCGATTAGTCACGCTTCACTGGACGAGGAAGTAAACTTCACGCGAGGTTTCCCTGTTGTACACACCACGGCTTAGGTCACGTCTGGCTGATACCGATTATTGCAAAGAAAAGTGTATTCAATGTACACGTAATTAGTAACTGACCTGATGTGTTGTGAAACGTTAGTATCGTGACCAACAGAACCACCAGTAACCACCTGACCATGCCGTGTCCGTTACGATCAAGTCCGTTCGGCATTAACGTAACTGTTTATGTCGTGGATTTGACAATCGATGCTATTTCAGTTTTAACCCTTCACACAATCATACTGGAACAGGGCCCAGGCCGTGTCACGTGACCAGTCCACTTGGTCGCTCAACCACGACTAGCTGAGACCGGCTACCGTGTGTTGGTGTACCATGACCCGATAAGGGGTAACAAGTTGCGATAGGCAAAACCGAACAACACAGGGAAAGGTAGTATGAATGCAACGTAACTTGTTTACGGTCAAGCGCTCCGACTTAGGCCGGCGGATAGGCCGGCGGACCCGTTATAGAGGATATAATTATAATATGACAGGCCCAGAAAGAATCAGGTCAGAGGAACTTTTCCTGTTTAAGGAGTTGAGTATATTTAATTGTGTAATTTGAGCGTTGTCACAGCATATTTGAAATGCAAATCAAACAAGTATGCATCTTCCAAATTCGAAGTGTCTATGCGAAGGAATTGCAATAGGAAAGAGCGCTGTGGCGTAGTGTCCAGAGCATACGACTTTCAACCAAGAGAACACGGCTTTGTTCGTGTTCGTTTACTGCACGTTGCTGCAATGCACCCTGTTGTGAGAACGAGTACTTGGCTAAAGACATAGGTAGATATTTGTGTACGAATGTCCTTCGCTCAGTAACTGCAGCGTGGCTGAATTCTTCCTACAAATTTCGCGATAGTGTTCCGTTTGACAGCTATGCCAGGGAATAACGTGTCGAGTGTTTTGAGCACTCACGAGGATTAGATACTGCCCGGCATATGAACTTACCTTTGTACTTTCTTTTTCAGAAAGACGTTCGAACGTTGGTCCTAAATAGGAACTGAGAAGGAAGAACGACACGAGACACAGACGACAGACAGGGGTGGTGGGAAGTGGGGTCTTAGAAATTGTGGAAGAGGACAAATGATCTCCAAATGACGGGATGTTGACATATTTATCCGAGATGTTGATCGCTGCTACTGACCTCGGCAGTGTCCAGTGCATATCGACTCGAAACATGCATTTTATTTTATCGCTGGGAGCATTTTCGCTTTGTTGATTGTCTACAACCTGACCAATAGACACGACCCATAATACGTGAGACATATGCACACGTATACGTACAATTGCGTTTATATCGCTACACCTCGGGGCATGTCCGCATACAACTGTGATGTCACGCTCCAATACACACAGTCTCTCACTTGTAATCAGTTCATTTTGACAAATATACATTTGTTCCTGTGTAGCTAGCTACAACATGAACACTTCCCGTTGGCAGCCATTACATATACGGTTCATCAGGAGATTGTACAAAAAATAGTTCAATAGAACATTGGTTGTATGTGCTTATGATATACACCTACAATCGTAGGAATTATTGTATCGCGATATATAGGCCATGGGTGCAGTGATCGCGCGAAAGAAGGCGGACATTGTATCGATAGTTCGGTGGTCCGAGTCCACCTGCCGCCCATTTCCAAACTAAGGCAATTTCGTACAACTCACGTTGACTCTATATTTCCGAAGATACTGTAAAAAATAGTTGGTTTCTCTGTCCCCTTCCCTCCCTCTCTCTCCCTTTCTCTCTCCCATTCTCTCTCCCTTTCTCTCTCCCTTTCTCTCTCCCTTTCTCTCTCCCTTTCTCTCTCCCTTTCTCTCTCCCTTTCTCTCTCCCTTTCTCTCTCCCTTTCTCTCTCCCTTTCTCTCTCCCTTTCTCTCTCCCTTTCTCTCTCCCTTTCTCTCTCCCTTTCTCTCTCCCTTTCTCTCTCCCTTCTCTCTCCTTCTCTCTCTCTCTCTCTCTCTCTCTCTCTCTCTCTCCCTTCTCTCTCTGTCTCTGTTCTGTCTCGTCTCTGTCTCTGTCTCTGTCTCTGTCTCTGTCTCTGTCTCTGTCTCTGTCTCTGTCTCTGTCTCTGTCTCTGTCTCTGTCTCTGTCTCTGTCTCTGTCTCTGTCTCTGTCTCTGTCTCTGTCTCTGTCTCTGTCTCTGTCTCTGTCTCTGTCTCTGTCTCTGTCTCTGTCTCTGTCTCTGTCTCTGTCTCTGTCTCTGTCTCTGTCTCTGTCTCTGTCTCTGTCTCTGTCTCTGTCTCTGCTCTGTCTCTGTCTCTGTCTCTCTTCTCCTCTCCCTTTCTCCTTTCTCCCTTTCTCTCTCCCTTTCTCTCTCCCTTTCTCTCTCCCTTTCTCTCTCCCTTTCTCTCTCCCTTTCTCTCTCCCTTTCTCTCTCTATCCCTCTCTTTGTGTCTCTCTGTCTCTCTGTCTCTCTCTTCTCTCTCTCTCTCTCTTCTCTCTTCTCTCTCTCTCTCTCTTCTCTCTCTCTCTCTTCTCTCTCTCTCTCTTCTCTCTCTCTCTCTCCTCTTCTCTCTCTTCTCTTCTCTCTCTCTCTTCTCTCTCTCTCTCTTCCCTCTTCTCTGTCTCTGCTCTCTGTCTCTGTCTCTGTCTCTGTCTCTGTCTCTGTCTCTGTCTCTGTCTCTGTCTCTGTCTCTGTCTCTGTCTCTGTCTCTGTCTCTGTCTCTGTCTCTGTCTCTGTCTCTGTCTCTGTCTCTGTCTCTGTCTCTGTCTCTTCTTCTCTCCTTTCTCTCTCCCTTCTCTCTCCTTCTCTCTCTCTTCTCTTCTCTCTCTCTGTTCTCTCTGCTCTCTGTCTCTCTGTTTTCTGTCTCTGTCTCTCTTCTCTCTCTCTCCTTTTCTCCCTTTCTCTCTCCCTCTCTCTCTCTCCCTTTCTCCCTCTCCCTTTCTCTCTCCCTTTCTCTCTCCTTCTCTCTCTATCCTCTCTTTGTTCTCTCTGTCTGCTCTCTGTCTCTCTGTCTCTTCTCTTCTCTTCTCTGTCTCTTCTCTCTCTCTTCTCTCTCTCTTCTCTCTTCTCTCTCTCTCTCTCTCTCTCTCCCCTCTCCCTCTCCTCTCCTCTCTCTCTCTCTCTCTGTCTCTGTCTCTGTCTCTTTTCTGTCTCTGTCTCTGTCTCTGTCTCTGTCTCTGTCTCTGTCTCTGTCTCTGTCTCTCTGTCTCTGTCTCTGTCTCTCTGTCTCTTCTCTGTCTCTCTCTCTGTCTCTGTCTCTGTCTCTTCTCTCTCTCCTCTGTCTCTGTCTCTGTCTCTGTCTCTGTCTCTGTCTCTGTCTCTGTCTCTGTCTCTGTCTCTGTCTCTGTCTCTGTCTCTGTCTCTGTCTCTGTCTCTGTCTCTGCCTGCTGCGTGCGTGCGTGCGTGCATACGTGCGTGCGTGCGCGCGTGCCTAAGTGTGTGTGTGTGTGTGTGTGTGTGTGTGTGTGTGTGTGTGTGTGTGTGTGTGTGTGTGTGTGTGTGTGTGTGGTGTTGTGTGTGTGTGTGTGTGCGTGCGTGCGTGTGTATGTGGTCTCCTCCCCCTCTCTCTCTCTCCCTCTCTCAGTCTGACGCACTTGATGTTTTGCTCAAATCGTCTGGAGCTACTTCCCGACGTGGGGCGTGTGAGAGACGTCGAGCAGTAAATGTGTACACTGCATCATTGGACCGAATTGGTCATATGAGTGTAGACCGAAATGGCCCTAAGGTGACTGAGATCCCAGTTGTGTGAGTCCGCTCATGATATACCTCCTGGGTGGGATTTTTCCTTCCACTGACAAAAACAAGAGGTGGAAATTACCCACGGCTTCGTGTGTCTTCAAAACAAACACAGGCAACGTGGTGTGAACGATATTGTCTTCCTTCGAAATGGTAATCAGCAGAGGGGTCCCCCTGGCTGTCGGTTCAGTGTCTATCGCAGCTCTCATTACTTCTTCTAGTCGTTCGTCGTCGATGAATTTACGCCTACATTATATTCCCAACATGGTAAACCGTAAACATAATGCATCTATCATAATCCATCTCATTCTATATTTGCAAGAAACACGCTAGGAAACGGTGTAAATAGTAATGCAAGCTATGACCCCTCTTCGATTAGTCACGCTTCACTGGACGAGGAAGTAAACTTCACGCAACGTGTCCCTGTTGTACACACAGCGGCTTAGGTCACGTCTGGCTGACACCGATTATTGCAAAGAAAAGTGTATTCAATGTACACGTAATTAGTAACTGACCTGATGTGTTGTGAAACGTTAGTATCGTGACCAACAGAACCACCAGTAACCACCTGGTCATATCGTGTCCGTTACGATCAAGTCCGTTCGGCATTAATGTAACTGTTTCTGTCGTCGATTTGACAATCTATGTTATTCCAGTTTTAACCCTTCACACAATCATACTGGAACAGGGCCCAGGCCGTGTCACGTGACCAGTCCACTTGGTCGCTCAACCACGACCAGCTGAGACCGGCTGCCGTGTGTTGATGTACCATGACCCGATAAGGGGTAACAAGTTGCGATAGGCAAAACCGAACAACACAGGAAGGGTAGTGTAATGCAAGGTAACTTGTTTACGGTCAAGCGCTCCGACTTAAGCCGGCGGACCCGTTATAGAGGATGTATAATATGACAGGCCCAGAAAGAATCAGGTCAGAGGAACTTTTCCTGTTTAAGGAGTTGAGTATATTTAATTGTGTAATTTGAGCGTTGTCACAGCATATTTGAAATGCAAATCAAACAAGTATGCATCTCCCAAATTCGAAGTGTCTATGCGAAGGAATTGCAATAGGAAAGAGCGCTGTGGCGTAGTGTCCAGAGCACACGACTTTCAACCAAGAGAACACGGCTTTGTTCGTGTTCGTTTACTGCACGTTGCTGCAGTGCACCCTGTTGTGAGAACGAGTACTTGGCTAAAGACATAGGTAGATATTTGTGTACGAACGTCCTTCGCGCAATAACTGCAGCGTGGCTAAATTCTTCCTACAAATGTCGAGATAGTGTTCCGTCTGACAGCTGTGTCAGGGAATAACGTGTCGAGTGTTTTGAGCACTCACGAGGATTGGATACTGTCTGGCATATGAACCTACCTTTGTACTTTCTTTTTCAGAAAGAAGTTCGAACGTTGGTCCTAAATAGGTACTGAGGAGGAAGAACGACACGAGACACAGACGACAGACAGGGGTGGTGGGAAGTGGGGTCTTAGAAATTGTGGAAGAGGACAAATGATCTCCAAATGACGGGATGTTGACATATTTATCCGAGATGTTGATAGCTGCTACTGACATCGGCAGTGTCCAGTGCATATCGACTCGAAACATGCATTTTATTTTATCGTTTTGTTGTTTGTCTACTGCTTGACCAATAGACAAGACACATAATACGTGAGTCATATTCACACATATACGTAAAATTGCGTTGATATCGCTACACCGCGGGACAACTGTGATGTCACGCTCCACGACACCCACAGTCTCTCATTTGTAATCAGTTCATTTTGACATATATACATTTGTTCCTGTGTAGCTACAACGTGAACACTTCCCGTTGGCAGCCACTACATATGTCGTCAGGAGATTCTACAAATAAATTGTTCAATAGAACATTGGTTATATATGCTTATGATATACACCTACAATCGTAGGAATTATTGTATCGCGATATATAGGCCATGGGTGCAGTGATCGCGCGAAAGAAGGCGGACATTGTATCGATAGTTCGGTGGTCCGAGTCCACCTGCCGCCCATTTCCAAACTAAGGCAATTTCGTACAACTCACGTTGACTCTATATTTCAGAAGATACTGTAAAGTTAGTTTATGTCCTCTCTCTCTCTCTCTCTCTCTCTCTCTCTCTCTCTTCTCTCTCTCTCTCTCTCTCTCTCTCTCTCTCTCTCTCTCTCTCTCTCTCTCTCTCTCTCTCGCTCTCCCTCTCTCTTCCTTCCGCTGACACAAAC
>JAODUO010002490.1:7500-12500 GCA_025642075.2 Ridgeia piscesae
GATGAAACTAGCGGCTCTTGTTAATCTTGCTGATTGGCATAAAATACCACGAGTATTTTGTCTTAACAAAATTAACACAACGTCTATTTTTCCAAGATGTTCCAGTACTAAGATTTGTTCTCAATACAAACGCAATCGCATTTTCTCAAATAACTCAACATTACACTGTTGTGTGTTTCTAAATAGAGGTCTACCCGTCGGGAATTGATCGGGTCTGCAAACAACACTGTTTTCAATAACGCTTGTGACGCGCAGGGATAAATATTGACTTGTTGAATAGCAACGTGAGTTTTCTTTAAAGTACATAATATTATGACATCCACACAACCGAAGGCAGTCAGAATTGTCAAGATGGGAGTTTAGCTTTATACAAAAGCTTTTTGTTACATATGGATATATGTGGTGCTCATTGAAACATTAAAAAAATTGAGAAATTGTCTGAGCAATCCTTGTTATATAAAAAATTACAAACCATAGCGTGTTAGTAATATTGTATTTTTTTTTAAATATTGTTGTGTATTTGAATATAATGATTTATTAAACTAAATGTTGATGTTGCAAAATATGTTTTCATTAAACAGTTTTAGTGGTTTTGTGGTACAATATACCGTGTGTCTCCGCTGGTTTAAACATTCTTTGGTGTTTTTCAAAACATTAAGTATATTATCCTGATTCGCTGAAACGTTTCCGTGATCGCGCCAGTGAAGATAATACTCGGAAACAACGTGACACTACAGACTCCAGAACAACAACTAGACGTCTTGTGTTAATATTACCAAATATGTTTCAGACCCGACTTACACGAAGTCTCCGTGGGGCACACAGCCGAGCCCACAAATGCAAGGTGGGTGGTGGAAACAAAATGTTCCTGCATGGGCAGAACCATCCCTGTTTATAGCGAACAACGCCACCTGTAGCCGCTTTAGTTTATAACAGTGTCGACGTCCAAGTAGTTCCTGGTAGTGAATACATGTTATGTCCATGTGTAACGGCGTGTAAGCAGCGTGGGAGAGCTCATGTCTTGCGATGAGTGTTATTGAAAGGCATCGGTTATTATTCGTAGAGTAATAATAGTGATCATGCCGTTCCTTTAAACAGCGGCAATTATGATTAGCAAATCATAGCAAGTTGCATCCGAATATTTGTGAAGTACTGACGATTTAACTGAATGTTCGTGTGTGTATATATGCGTACGTGTATTTACGTATAAAAGATATAAATTGTAAATATAGCACTAATATTACATACAAGAACAGCACGATCATTGCGTGAAAGACGTGATTACAAAAACACAATATTTAAATATCATTCCTGGAACGCGCAGGCGACCTTCTTTCGCCACTCGTCAATTAAATTACATTAGGACATGTCTGGAAATATAGTTTATTTATAGGCAGTCGTTGTTATACACCATAGGTTATTTGGAAACAGAGGCATTTAATTTATTTTATAGATTTTTGCCTGATTTCTATGAATTAATGGTAACGATATTCAAAGGATTATTATAGAATGAACTATCAAGTTGACGTTCTGTATTGCGCTACGTTCAGTGCCTAGCCCGTGTCAATTCAGAAGCTGTATAAATTTGTTGCCGCCTTTATCTAGAAATACTTATAATCATAGCCAGGCGACGAACGTTTGAGAACGTTTTGAACTGTTTTTTGTTTGCGTCATTGAATCACCCGCGAATGCCGCGAAATGTTGGTTATGCTCGAGCCTCCTTATAATGTTTTCAAACCTTTGGCATATATATATATATATATATATATATATATATATATATATATATATATATATATATATATATATATATTTAATACGTCTTGTACAGTAATATTTATAGTCATATCCCATATGTTAATAATAACAAATAATATATCAATTAATTGGATTTTTATAACCATTTTGTATTTCCAGCCATTCAATTATGGGTGGCATATTTTAATCATCTTGCGTAGGTTACACATACACAGTGTATAACGATTTTGAATAATTTCGCGCATTTTCAGACGTTTTGTGTCTACTTTAATTTTGCACCTCTCCGTCATTTTCCAACCATCAGTTATTTTGCATAATCCATCAGTAATTTCGCATCTACCATGATGTTGCATATTTCAGTCATTTAACAACCATTTCTCGTACATCGCCGCATAACATTGTCTATCCCATTTTACCCAGTGTTACATGTCAAAACACTCGCGTCTACCTGAATTAGCGGTTGATTGGATCTCTGTTTTAAATTATTACGATATCACAAAATCTACCAACGAGAGACGTCCGACCTCGTACGGACGCAAAACATGAGATGTGGTCATCTACGAACAATGAGAATCCACTTCGAAGCTGTTATTGTTGGATGGAAATATTCAAAGAAAACTGCTGATGTTAACTCGTCTGATTTCAGCAACCAAGTTTATTGGTAGCATGTATCGGCATCACAATTATTAGTTTAGGGTCAGTAGTGTGTGCGATTTGTGATATTTTTCTACCGCAACACTGGCCATGCGACGCATACCTTGTGTGTGTATTCATTACAGTCACGCGTGCAGACGTTAAAAAATTGTCTGGTTTACGTTATAACTATAATATTATGCAAGCTTTCATTGTTTACCCCATGACTATAATAGTGTGGAAGCATTTGTTGAAGTTGATGCATACGTTTTCTATGGTTTACTTTGTGTAAGCATTCATGGGAGTCGTATATTAATTATTTTAAATGTCGTTACCTTTGGATAACGTCTTGATTGCATGTTGTTTGAGCACTCATGAGAGTCACTCGTGCAAACATTATAAAAGAGGTGGTGTTATATTTGTTATTTTTATGTGTGTATATAAGTGATACGACGACGATGGTTGTAGAAGTATCTCTGACGCGTCTCTTGTGACATCTTCTTGTAACGCAACGAAATGTTAACGCGGCGAACTACAGCAAAGAACTGAGCTCGATATCTCTGGTAATGAGACAAAATGTTTATGTGGCGGGCTATGGCAAAGAACGGGGCCCGGTGCCCTGGAGCCAAGGCGTGTCCGAGTTGTCAACGACAAGCCGTGTCGTGTCGTGGACTAGCGGCGGTGTTTAATTAACACTCTTGACAACGTCGGTCGTCGGCGACGTTAAAGCCGCACTCGTGGCCGGGTCGAGTCGAAAGCGAAACCGGAAAGCGGCAAAGTCGAAAGGGTCAATGAATATTTCCTCACATGTTTGCGACGCGCCGTCGTTGCTAAGCGCGGCGGGGCTAATCGAGTTAGCCGAAATCAGGCTCCATTCAACGGCAGGTTGTCGTGAGAGTCCGTCTCAATGGCTCGCCGTCGGCTAATGAATGCCCATAAACGGCCCGAGTGTCGCCCGTAAGTCGGCGGTTTTAAGTTATCAGTTGATCTTTGTCTCGGTGCTTCCGAATCTGTGAGGTCGCCGTAATTCGCTGCCATCAGCCACTTTCCACGGTCTGGCAGCAACGCGGTGGCGACGGCGCGCGCGGAATGCAATATGAGGAGTCGATGTTTTCTTGCGACGAGGTTGGGAGGGGCGTGCGAAATGGGTGAAAGTCACACGTTTTCTTTTGGTTTCCTTCGTTTTAAACCCGATGCTGACTGTTCCATATTTGTTGGCATAATTGTCTTAATGCTGTACTAAATACGCTAAACTGACACAGGCCGTCAAATCACGTTTATTCAACTGACGACAGTGCATGATTCTGGGAAATTGCGCCCGCGAAATGGTCATTCAAGTTTTATACAAAACATTCATACGAACAAATTACTGAGTGACTGAGTGGATGAGTAAGTGAGCGAGTCACTCCCTCAGCAATGTTTTTATATTGCATGTTTTGCATACAACTTGATGACCATTTCGCGGGTGCAATTTCCAAGATTCAAGCCAGTTGAATACAGCCGACTTGACGGTCTGTGGCCACTTGGAGTGGAGATTTTTTTTGCAAGTATTTATGTCTTTTTATATTTAAGGAAGAGACTGCAGACATAATATGTCTGCAGTCTCTCTTAATATATATATATATATATATATATATATATATATATATATATATATATATATATATATATATATATATATATATATATATATATATATATATTGTACTTCGTAATTGTGTGTCACATGACCGCGCGACGTACTGGATACATGAGTTGTTGTGTTGGCAGTCGATACGTTACTAGTGCGATTCTAATAATACTACTGCTGCTGTACTTGACCGAAGTGTTTCTGTTTCTCCAGGCTACACACACAACTCGCTGAGTCCGATCAGCAAACAGAGTATCGACCAGGGACACACTCCGTGGCGCCCGCAGGGTAGGACTCTTTCTCTTCTCGACTATCTCTACGATCTGTGTCTGTCACTTTAATCTCAGGTCACTTTTGTCGATCAGTTGGACAACCACCCATGTTGTCACTTGCCACACATACACATCAGTCTAGAGCAGTCACGCTTCATGATTGGTGTAACCATGAAACAGCGGTGAACTGTCTGATAACAGGAACCTTAAGGTAAAAGGTACCGTCTTGAACAAATCTGACACCTTCACTTTTTGTAGCACCATATACTCTCTCTCTCTGTGTGTGTGTGTGTGTGTGTGTGTGTGTGTGTGTGTGGTGTGTGTGTGTGTGTGTGTGTGTGTGTGTGTGTGTGTGTGTGTGTGTGTGTGTGTGTGTGTGTGTGTGTGTGTGTGTGTGTGTGTGTGTGTGTGTGTGTGTGTGTGTGTGTGTGTGTGTGTGTGTGTGTGTGTGTGTGTGTGTGTGTGTGTGTGTGTGTGTGTGTGTGTGTGTGTGTGTGTGTGTGTGTGTGTGTGTGTGTGTGTGTGTGTGTGTGTGTGTGTGTGTGTGTGTGTGTGTGTGTGTGTGTGTGTGTGTGTGTGTGTGTGCGTGCTTGCGTGCATGCGTGCGTGCGTATGCGTGCGTATATGCGTGCGTGTGTGAGTGTGAGTGTGAGTGTGCGCGCGCGTGAACCTTACCAGTTGACATAAAATATATTAATTCGACACAC
>JAODUO010002490.1:22500-25312 GCA_025642075.2 Ridgeia piscesae
TATATAATTAAAAAAAAATATTTACATAACTTCCGAGCGTCATACAATGCCTGTCCGATGCGGTCGCCGGTCGACCTTGAGACCGGTGACGGTGATGTAGTGTTACGGTCCGGCCATTAGCACGCTGCACCTTGTCGACTGACCGGCCGGAGTAAATCACTGGCCGCCGGTGGATCATAACCGGAACGAGTGCATTTATCATTTCGACGTTCGCGATAACAATAAACGACGTCGTTATCGGCGCTAATAAATGCGTCGAATGAATAATTTTAATGCGTCTGGGAGTGGCCGCGCCGGCCAAGTGTTCGATTAATTCAACGTAAATTACACGTCACGACTCCGAGGCGACGCTCGCTTCGAATTAACGCGAGAAATCAGCGTCGACCCTCGCCATCGTTCGTTCGTTCGTTCGTCCATCGCCATGGCCATTTGTTCTCAAAAGTCGCCTTTGTTAAATCGATTTTTTTCCTGGTCGTTTTCCATTTGTAATGGATGTTTCATTAACTGGAAAAGGAATAGTGAAATTGCAATTATTTTAGCAATTTAGATCAGAATGAAGTCTCGTCCAATTGAGTGCACGTAAATTCGTAAATTTGAACAGACCTGTGCAGGGGTCTACGTGGAAAAGGTTTACTAGGTGTGACGGCATACAGTAGAACCAAACGAAACATAAACATAACGAGACTAACGACGCTTACTTCTGTCAGAGTGAGCAGAACAAAGAGTAAGCCATTAAAAACATATTGTCCTTATTCGACTATTGAACAAAACTATCTTAATTATATTTTATAATATATGTATGCACAAATGTGCCACAAAAAGATCACTATGCTTTATTGAGAGTGGGTCCAAATGTGCTTATTCGTCATTGGTGCAGGGTCCTGCAGTTTTCACCGCTAAAAGCGTCGCGAACAACGCTCCGTTAACCGTGACCTGCGAACGGTTTGCAACTTCTGCCTATACACGCGCTAATAACCGAAAATTGTCGAGAACAATAGAAAATGTTTATGTTCTCTTTCAAAGAACAGCGTTCGTCGGATGTACGCGGTTCTGGTACAGATTTTCGGACCCAAGAATTCGTTGAATATGCTACTTGAGGGAAGAAAAAAGATGATTTGTGATTTAAGGGGAGTGAATGCCGGATGGGTAGCAGTATAATGGAGGAGTGGGGATACGACAAGTCTCATCCCTGATATAAGTGTCTATAATTCAAGAGGGTGGGACAAACACAATGGCCGTCTCCTCATATATAATACGGACTTGCATGATATGTTAATATGGTGTGTGTGTGTGTGTGTGTGTGTGTGTGTGTGTGTGTGTGTGTGTGTGTGTGTGTGTGTGTGTGTGTGTGTGTGTGTGTGTGTGTGTGTGTGTGTTGTGTGTGTGTGTGTGTGTGTGTGTGTGTGTGTGTGTGTGTGTGTGTGTGTGTGTGGTGGTGTGTGTATATATATATATATATATATATATATATATATATATATATATATATATCCGTCCAAACACCGCGGCTCGGCTCTTGTATAACGTATGCATATTCCTTAGCTTGCTATAGGTGACAGCACTCACCCGGAACAGAAAAGATGTAAGTTGCTGGTATGACTGTGTGGATATGTACATTTCAAGTTAAAAAGCGTATTTCGACCAAGACAATATGGCATCATGTAGTATACACAAGGCAGATTATACGGCAGTACAGTTGAGAGGAGCCGGCATGCACTCTCACTCACTGTGCTACAGATTTCGCGAAACGAGTATGTAGCACAACAGTCGTGTCCTAAGCTGGGCCTTAGTTCAGAAGTGCATAAAAAACGAAAACACATTATCTTGTGCTGTAGCACTACGCACTTCGTTCGATTGGCCACGAGCAACGGAAAGACGAACTGACACATTCTATTCAGTGCAATCGCCAAGATCTGTTGGCGACACGAACTATATAGAATTTCATCGCAACCATGACGCTTAGACTGTGAGAGTAATCACGCTATTTCGCGGTCGGTGCCTCGGCCAGGTGCTCGCGTTATCAATAGTATGTCAGTTCAATTAAAGTTGAAGCTATTAAAAACTACCATCGCGCGTGGAATACACACGTGCACACGCGCGTACACGCAAACACACCCACCCGCAAAACACACAACCATAAAACATGCACACACACGCATCCGCATACATAGATTACATACACACTCGCATATGCAGTTCCCTGCTGTATTGTTCCATCACAACAAATTTAATGGATTATAATGAAAAGGAATGCTTGTATAATATATAACTCTAAAAAATTTACAATATTTTCAATGTGATATAATTGTTTCATGTAACCGTATGACTTCATTAGAATTATGTTTTATTAATGACTCATGATCCTGATAATGTATAATAAAATAAATGATATATGACAAAAGTTCATAAGTTTGTTCATAGATTGGGGTCGATCCGTCTATATTATCCGTATACCTATTTGTGATTAATAAAATATAATTCTAATGAAATAAAGCCATATAATTGCATTACATGACTACAGTAACAGGATTGTGTACATTAAAAAGAGTTTAAAATGATCAAAGAAACCATTTTCTTTAAAATTTGGGACACGATAGAATCCCTTTACGTTTCCCAAAGAATCCCTTTAAGACAAAGAAGTTCATATAATTATAGCAGTCTCCAAACCTCAGGATCGCTCAAGGCGTTTTACAAAAGTTAGACCCGACGGAATCGGCTACGTTTCGTTTTGAAGACATGCATTTGTCTAATAATTATAAATAATAATAATAATACACTTTATTTATACACTAAAATCCAAAGTAGAAGTTTT
>JAODUO010002491.1:0-10959 GCA_025642075.2 Ridgeia piscesae
CCCGCCCCCGGGGTCCCGGGGACCAGGACATGCCCTAGTTTCTGCCCGGGTCCCAGGGTCCAAAGAAAGTACATTTCCCTAGTTTCTGCCCGGGTCCCGGGGCCAAAGAAAGTACACTGCCCTAGCTGCCCGGGTCCCGGGGCCAAAGAATTACACTGCCCCCTTTCGCCCGGTTCCCGGGGCCACGAATTACACTGCCCTAGTTTCTGCCCCTCCCGGGCCAAAGAAAGTACACTGCCCTAGTTTCTGCCCATCCCGGGGCCAAAAGAAAAGTACACGCCCTAGTTTCTGCCCCGGGGGGCCCCGGGTCACCGAATTTCACAACCCCCCACTTTCTGCCAGGTCCCGGGGCCAAAGAAAGTACACTGCCCTAGTTTTTCCGGGGGGCCCTTTCCAAGTTTTTTTTTTTTTTTTTTTTTTTTTTTTTTTTTTTTTTTTTTTTTTTTTTTTTTTTTTTTTTTTTTTTTTTTTTTTTTTTTTTTTTTTTTTTTTTTTTTTTTTTGCCGGCGGCGTCACCGAGAGGTCACAACTGACACTAATGACACTGCCCTCCAGTTTCTGCCGGCGGCGTCACCGAGAGGTTTACAACTGACACTAGTGACCTGCCCTCCAGTTTCTGCCGGCGGCGTCACCGAGAGGTCACAACTGACACTAGTGACACGGGCCCCCCAGTTTCGCCGGCGGCGTCACCGAGAGGTCACAACTGACACTAGTGACACGCCCTCCAGTTTCTGCCGGCGGCGTCACCGAGAGGTCACAACTGACACTAGTGACACTGCCCTCCAGTTTCTGCCGGCGGCGTCACCGAGAGGTCACAACTGACAATAGTGACACCGCCCTCCAGTTTCTGCCGGCGACGTCACCGAGAGGTCACAACTGACAATAGTGACACCGCCCTCCAGTTTCTGCCGGCGGCGTCACCGAGAGGTCACAATGACACTAGTGACACTGCCCCTTTTGCCGGCGGCGTCACCGAGAGGTCACAACTGACACTAGTGACACTGCCCTGCAGTTTCTGCCGGCGGCGTCACCAAGAGGTCACAACTGACACAGTGACACTGCCCTCCAGTTTCTGCCGGCGGCGTCACCGAGAGGTCACAACTGACACTAGTGACACTGCCCTCCAGTTTCTGCCGGCGGCGTCACCGAGAGGTCACAACTGACACTAGTGACACTGCCCTCCAGTTTCTGCCGGCGGCGTCACCGAGAGGTCACAACTGACACTAGTGACACTGCCCTCCAGTTTCTGCCGGCGGCGTCACCGAGTTTCACAACTGACACTAGTGACACTGCCCTCCAGTTTCTGCCGGCGGCGTCACCGAGAGGTCACAACTGACCTAGTGACCTGCCCTCCAGTTTCTGCCGGCGGCGTCACCGAGAGGTCACAACTGACACTAGTGACACTGCCCTCCCGTTTCTGCCCGGGGGCTTTACCGAGAGGTCACAACTGACACTAATGACACTGCCCTCCAGTTTCTGCCGGCGGCGTCACCGAGAGTTTACAGCTGACACTAGTGACCTGCCCTCCAGTTTCTGCCGGCGGCGTCACCGAGAGGTCACAACTGACACTAGTGACACGGGCCCCCCAGTTTCTGCCGGCGGCGTCACCGAGAGGTCACAACTGACACTAGTGACACTGCCCTCCAGTTTCTGCCGGCGGCGTCACCGAGAGGTCACAACTGACACTAGTGACACTGCCCTCCAGTTTCTGCCGGCGGCGTCACCGAGAGGTCACAACTGACAATAGTGACACCGCCCTCCAGTTTCTGCCGGCGGCGTCACCGAGAGGTCACAACTGACAATAGTGACACCGCCCTCCAGTTTCTGCCGGCGGCGTCACCGAGAGGTCACAACTGACACTAGTGACACTGCCCTCCAGTTTCTGCCGGCGGCGTCACCGAGAGGTCACAACTGACACTAGTGACACTGCCCTCCCGTTTCTGCCGGCGGCGTCACCGAGAGGTCACAACTGACACTTTGACACGACCCTCCAGTTTCTGCCGGCGGCGTCACCGAGTTTTCACAACTGACACTAGTGACACTGCCCTCCAGTTTCTGCCGGCGGCGTCACCGAGAGGTCACAACTGACACTAGTGACACTGCCCTCCAGTTTCTGCCGGCGGCGTCACCGAGAGGTCACAACTGACACTAGTGACACTGCCCTCCAGTTTCTGCCGGCGGCGTCACCGAGAGGTCACAACTGACACTAGTGACACTGCCCTCCAGTTTCTGCCGGCGGCGTCCAGAGGTCACAACTGACCTAGTGACCTGCCCTCCAGTTTCTGCCGGCGGCGTCCCGAGAGGTCCCTGACACTATGACACTGCCCTCCAGTTTCTGTCGGCGGCTTTACCGAGAGGTCACAACTGACACTAATGACACTGCCCTCCAGTTTCTGCCGGCGGCGTCCCGGGGTTCACAGCTGACACGGGCGCGCCCTCCAGTTTCTGCCGGCGGCGTCCCGAAGGTCACAAATGAACAGTGACCGGCCCTCCAGTTTCTGCCGGCGGCGTCCCGAGAGGTCACAAATGACACTAGTGACACTGCCCTCCAGTTTCTGCCGGCGGCGTCCCGAGAGGTCACAACTGACATAGTGACACGCCCTCCAGTTTCTGCCGGCGACGTCACCGAGAGGTCACAACTGACAATAGTGACACCGCCCTCCAGTTTCTGCCGGCGACGTCACCGAGAGGTCACAACTGACAATAGTGACACCGCCCTCCAGTTTCTGCCGGCGGCGTCACCGAGAGGTCACAACTGACACTAGTGACACTGCCCTCCAGTTTCTGCCGGCGGCGTCACCGAGAGGTCAAACTGACACTAGTGACACTGCCCTCAGTTTCTGCCGGCGGCGTCACCAAGAGGTCACAACTGACACAGTGACACTGCCCTCCAGTTTCTGCCGGCGGCGTCACCGAGAGGTCACAACTGACACTAGTGACACTGCCCTCCAGTTTCTGCCGGTGGCGTCTCCGAGATGTCACAACTGACATTAGTGACACAGCCCTCCACTTTCTGTCGGCAGCGTCCCCAGAGGTCACAACTGACACTAGTGACACTGCCCTCCAGTTTCTGCCCGGCGTCACCGATAGGTCACAACTGACACTAGTGACACTGCCCTGCAGTTTCTGCCGGCGGCGTCACCGAGAGGTCACAACTGACAATAGTGACACTGCCCTCCAGTTTCTGCCCGCGGCGTCACCGAGAGGGGACAACTGACACTAGTGACACTGCCCTACAGTTTTTACCCTGCGGCGTCACCGAGAGGTCAAAACTGACACTAATGACACTGCCCTGCGGTTTCTGCCGGCGGCGTCACCGAGAGGTCACAACTGACACTAGTGACACAGCCCTCCAGTTTCTGCCGGCGGCGTCACCGAGAGGTCACAACTGACACTAGTGACACTGCCCTCCAGTTTCTGCCAGCGGTGTCACCGAGAGGTCACAACTGACACTAGTGACACTGCCCTCCAGTTTCTGGGGGGCCCCCGAGAGGTCACAACTGACACTAGTGACACTGCCCTCCAGTTTCTGCCGGCGGCGTACCGAGTTTTTAAACTGACACTAGTGACACTGCCCTCCAGTTTCTGCCGGCGGCGTCCGAGAGGTCACAACTGAAACTAGTGACACTGCCCTCCAGTTCTGCCGGCGGCGTCACCGAGAGGTCACAACTGACACTAGTGACACGCCCTCCAGTTTCTGCCGGCGGCGTCACCGAGAGGTCACAACTGACATAGTGACACGCCCTCCAGTTTTTGCCGGCGACGTCACCGAGAGGTCACAACTGACAATAGTGACACCGCCCTCCAGTTTCTGCCGGCGACGTCACCGAGAGGTCACAACTGACAATAGTGACACCGCCCTCCAGTTTCTGCCGGCGGCGTCACCCAGAGGTCACAACTGACACTATGACACTGCCCCCAGTTTCGGGCCCCGGGGTCACCCAGAGGTCACAACTGACACTAGTGACACTGCCCTGCAGTTTCTGCCCGGGGGCGTCACCAAGAGGTCACAACTGACACAGTGACACTGCCCTCCAGTTTCGCCGGCGGCGTCACCGAGAGGTCACAACTGACACTAGTGACACTGCCCTCCAGTTTCTGCCGGTGGCGTCTCCGAGATGTCACAACTGACATTAGTGACACAGCCCTCCACTTTCTGTCGGCAGCGTCACCGAGAGGTCACAACTGACACTAGTGACACCCCCCCAGTTTCTGCCGGCGGCGTCACCGAGAGGTCACACTGACACTAGTGACACTGCCCTCAGTTTCTGCCGGCGGCGTCACCAAAAGGTCACAACTGACACTAGTGACACTGCCCCCAGTTTCTGCCGGCGGGTCACCGAGAGGTCACAACTGACACTAGTGACACTGCCCCCAGTTTCTGCCGGCGGCGTCCCGAGAGGTCACAACTGACACTAGTGACACTGCCCCCAGTTTCTGCCGGCGGCGTCCCGAGAGGTCAAACTGACACTAGTGACACGCCCCAGTTTCTGCCGGGGGCGTCCCGAGAGGTCACAAATGACACTAGTGACACGCCCTCCCGTTTCTGCCGGCGGCGTCCCGAGAGGTCAAACTGACACTAGTGACACGCCCTCCAGTTTCTGCCGGGCCCGGGGTCACAAATGACACTAGTGACACGCCCTCAGTTTCTGCCGGCGCGTCACCGAGAGGTCACAACTGACAATAGTGACACCGCCCTCCAGTTTCTGCCGGCGGCGTCACCGAGAGAGGTCACAACTGACACTAGTGACACTGCCCTCCAGTTTCTGCCGGCGGCGTCACCGAGAGGTCACAACTGACACTAGTGACACTGCCCTGCAGTTTCTGCCGGCGGCGTCACCAAGAGGTCACAACTGACACAGTGACACTGCCCTCCAGTTTCTGCCGGCGGCGTCACCGAGAGGTCACAACTGACACTAGTGACACTGCCCTCCAGTTTCTGCCGGTGGCGTCTCCGAGATGTCACAACTGACATTAGTGACACAGCACTCCACTTTCTGTCGGCAGCGTCACCGAGAGGTCACAACTGACACTAGTGACACTGCCCTCCAGTTTCTGCCGGCGGCGTCACCGAGTTTTCACAACTGACACTAGTGACACTGCCCTGCAGTTTCTGCCGGCGGCGTCACCGAGAGGTCACAACTGACAATAGTGACACTGCCCTCCAGTTTCTGCCCGCGGCGTCACCGAGAGGGGACAACTGACACTAGTGACACTGCCCTACAGTTTTTACCCTGCGGCGTCACCGAGAGGTCAAAACTGACACTAGTGACACTGCCCTGCGGTTTCTGCCGGCGGCGTCACCGAGAGGTCACAACTGACACTAGTGACACTGCCCTCCAGTTTCTGCCAGCGGTGTCACCGAGAGGTCACAACTGACACTAGTGACACTGCCCTCCAGTTTCTGCCGGCGGCGTCACCGAGAGGTCACAACTGACACTAATGACACTGCCCTCCAGTTTCTGCCGGCGGCGTCACCGAGAGTTCACAACTGAAACTGTTGACACGACCCTCCAGTTTCTGCCGGCGGCGTCACCGAGTTTTCACAACTGACACTAGTGACACTGCCCTCCACTTTCTGCCGGCGGCGTCACCGAGAGGTCACAACTGACACTAGTGACACTGCCCTCCAGTTTCTGCCGGCGGCGTCACCGAGAGGTCACAACTGACACTAGTGACACTGCCCTCCAGTTTCTGCCGGCGGCGTCACCGAGTTTTCACAACTGACACTAGTGACACTGCCCTCCAGTTTCTGCCGGCGGCGTCACCGAGAGGTCACAACTGACGCTAGTGACGCTGCCCTCCAGTTTCTGCCGGCGGCGTCACCGAGAGGTCACAACTGACACTAGTGACACTGCCCTCCAGTTTCTGTCGGCGGCTTCACCGAGAGGTCACAACTGACACTAATGACACTGCCCTCCAGTTTCTGCCGGCGGCGTCACCGAGAGTTCACAGCTGACACTAGTGACGCTGCCCTCCAGTTTCTGCCGGCGGCGTCACCGAGAGGTCACAACTGACACTAGTGACACGGCCCTCCAGTTTCTGCCGGCGGCGTCACCGAGAGGTCACAACTGACACTAGTGACACTGCCCTCCAGTTTCTGCCGGCGGCGTCTCCGAGAGGTCACAACTGACACTAGTGACACAGCCCTCCACTTTCTGCCGGCGGGGTCACCGAGAGGTCACAACTGACACTAGTGACACCGCCCTCCAGTTTCTGCCGGCGACTTCACCGAGAGGTCACAACTGACAATAGTGACACCGCCCTCCAGTTTCTGCCGGCGGCGTCACCGAGAGGTCACAACTGACACTAGTGACACTGCCCTCCAGTTTCTGCCGGCGGCGTCACCGAGAGGTCACAACTGACACTAGTGACACTGCCCTGCAGTTTCTGCCGGCGGCGTCACCAAGAGGTCACAACTGACACAGTGACACTGCCCTCCAGTTTCTGCCGGTGGCGTCTCCGAGATGTCACAACTGACATTAGTGACACAGCCCTCCACTTTCTGTCGGCAGCGTCACCGAGAGGTCACAACTGACACTAGTGACACAGCCCTCCAGTTTCTGCCGGCGGCGTCACCGAGAGTTCACAACTGACACTAGTGACACTGCCCTCCAGTTTCTGCCAGCGGTGTCACCGAGAAGTCACAACTGACACTAGTGACACTGCCCTCCAGTTTCTGCCGGCGGCGTCACCGAGAGGTCACAACTGACACTAATGACACTGCCCTCCAGTTTCTGCCGGCGGCGTCACCGAGAGTTCACAACTGAAACAGTTGACGCGACCCTCCAGTTTCTGCCGGCGGCGTCACCGAGAGGTCACAACTGACACTAGTGACACTGCCCTCCACTTTCTGCCGGCGGGGTCACCGAGAGGTCACAACTGACACTAGTGACACTGCCCTCCAGTTTCTGCCGGCGGCGTCACCGAGAGGTCACAACTGACACTAATGACACTGCCCTCCAGTTTCTGCCGGCGGCGTCACCGAGAGTTCACAACTGAAACAGTTGACGCGACCCTCCAGTTTCTGCCGGCGGCGTCACCGAGAGGTCACAACTGACACTAGTGACACTGCCCTCCAATTTCTGCCGGCGGGGTCACCGAGAGGTCACAACTGACACTAGTGACACTGCCCTCCAGTTTCTGCCGGCGGCGTCACCAAGAGGTCACAACTGACACTAGTGACACTGCCCTCCAGTTTCTGCCGGCGGCGTCACCGAGAGGTCACAACTGACACTAGTGACACTGCCCTCCAGTTTCTGCCGGCGGCGTCACCGAGAGGTCACAACTGACACTAGTGACACTGCCCTCCAGTTTCTGCCGGCGGCGTCACCGAGTTTTCACAACTGACACTAGTGACACTGCCCTCCAGTTTCTGCCGGCGGCGTCACCGAGAGTTCACAGCTGACACTAGTGACGCTGCCCTCCAGTTTCTGCCGGCGGCGTCACCGAGAGGTCACAACTGACACTAGTGACACGGCCCTCCAGTTTCTGCCGCCGGCGGCGTCACCGAGAGGTCACAACTGACACTAGTGACACTGCCCTCCAGTTTCTGCCGGCGGCGTCTCCGAGAGGTCACAACTGACACTAGTGACACAGCCCTCCACTTTCTGCCGGCGGCGTCACCGAGAGGTCACAACTGACACTAGTGACACTGCCCTCCAGTTTCTGCCGGCGGCGTCTCCGAGAGGTCACAACTGACACTAGTGACACAGCCCTCCACTTTCTGCCGGCGGCGTCACGGACAGGTCACAACTGACACTAGTGACACTGCCCTCCAATTTCTGCCGGCGGCGTCACCGATAGGTCACAATTGACATTAGTGACACTGCCCTGCAGTTTCTGCCGGTGGCGTCACCGAGAGGTCACAACTGACAATAGTGACACTGCCCTCCAGTTTCTGCCGGCGGCGTCACCGAGAGGTCACAACTGACACTAGTGACACTGCCCTCCAGTTTCTGTCGGCGGCGTCACCGAGAGGTCACAACTGACACTAGTGACACTGCCCTCCAGTTTCTGCCGGCGACGTCACCGAGAGGTCACAAAATGACACTAATGACACTGCCCTCCAGTTTCTGCCGGCGGCGTCACCGAGAGGTCACACCCGACACTAGTGACACTGCCCTCCAGTTTCTGCCGGCGGCGTCACCGAGTGGTCACAACTGACACTAGTGACACTGCCCAACAGTTTCTGCCGGCGGCGTCCCGAGAGGTTCACAACTGACACTAGTGACACTGCCCTCCAGTTTCTGCCGGCGGCGTCACCGAGTGGTTTACAACTGACACTAGTGACACTGCCCTCCAGTTTCTGTCGGCGGCGTCACCGAGAGGTCACAACTGACACTAGTGACACTGCCCTCCAGTTTCTGCCGGCGGCGTCACCGAGAGGTCACAACTGACACTAGTGACACAGCCCTCCAGTTTCTGCCTGCGGCGTCACCGAGAGGTCACCACTGACACTAGTGACACAGCCCTACAGTTTCTGCCGGCGGCGTCACCGAGAGGTCACAACTGACACTAGTGACACTGCCCTCCAGTTTCTGCCGGCGGCGTCACCGAGAGGTCACAACTGACAATAGTGACACCGCCCTCCAGTTTCTGCCGGCGGCGTCACCGAGAGGACAACTGACAATAGTGACACTGCCCTCCCGTTTTTCCCGGGGGCGTCACCGAGAGGTCAAAACTGACACTAGTGACACTGCCCTCGGGTTTTTCCCGGGGGCGTCACCGAGAGGTCAAACTGACACTAGTGACACTGCCCTCCCGTTTCTGCCGGCGGCGTCAACCCAGAGGTCACAACTGACACTAGTGACACTGCCCTCCAGTTTCTGCCAGCGGTGTCACCGAGAGGTCACAACTGACATTTGTGACACTGCCCTCCAGTTTCTGCCGGCGGCGTCACCGAGAGGTCACAACTGACACTAATGACACTGCCCTCCAGTTTCTGCCGGCGGCGTCACCGAGAGTTCACAACTGAAACGTTGACCGACCCTCCAGTTTCTGCCGGCGGCGTCACCGAGGGTTTTACAACTGACACTAGTGACACTGCCCTCCATTTCTGCCGGCGGCGTCACCGAGAGGTCACAACTGACACTAGTGACACTGCCCTCCAGTTTCTGCCGGCGGCGTCACCGAGAGGTCACAACTGACACTAGTGACACTGCCCTCCAGTTTCTGCCGGCGGCGTCACCGAGTTTCACAACTGACACTAGTGACACTGCCCTCCAGTTTCTGCCGGCGGCGTCACCGAGAGGTCACAACTGACCTAGTGACCTGCCCTCCAGTTTCTGCCGGCGGCGTCACCGAGAGGTCACAACTGACACTAGTGACACTGCCCTCCAGTTTCTGCCCGGGGGCTTTACCGAAGGTTTTACAACTGACACTAATGACACTGCCCTCCAGTTTCTGCCGGCGGCGTCACCGAGAGGTTTACAACTGACACTAGTGACCTGCCCTCCAGTTTCTGCCGGCGGCGTCACCGAGAGGTCACAACTGACATAGTGACACGGGCCCCCCAGTTTCTGCCCGGGGGCTCACCGAGAGGTCACAACTGACACTAGTGACACTGCCCCCCTTTCGCCGGCGGCGTCCCGAGAGGTCACAACTGACACTAGTGACCGCCCTCCATTTCTGCCGGCGGGGTCACCGAGAGGTCACAACTGACACTAGTGACACGCCCTCCAGTTTCTGCCGGCGGCGTCCCGAGAGGTCACAACTGACAATAGTGACACCGCCCTCCAGTTTCTGCCGGCGCTTTCCCCAGAGGTCACAACTGACAATAGTGACACCGCCCTCCATTTCTGCCGGCGGCGTCACCGAGAGGTCACAACTGACACTAGTGACACTGCCCTCCAGTTTCTGCCGGCGGCGTCCCGAGAGGTCACAACTGACACTAGTGACACAGCCCTCCATTTCTGCCGGCGGCGTCACGGGGGTCACAACTGACACTAGTGACACTCCCTCCAATTTCTGCCGGCGGCGTCACCGAAGGTCACAATGACATAGTGACATGCCCTCAGTTTCTGCCGGGGCGTCACCGAGAGGTCACAACTGACAATAGTGACACTGCCCTCCAGTTTCTGCCGGCGGCGTCCCGAGAGGTCAAACTGACACTAGTGACCTGCCCTCCGTTTCTGCGGCGGGGTCACCAGAGGTCCAAAATGACACTGTGACACGCCCCCGTTTCTGCCGGCGGCGTCACCGAGAGGTCACAACTGACACTAGTGACACTGCCCCCAGTTTCGCGGCGGCGTACCGAGTTCAAAACTGAACAGTGACCGCCCTCCCGTTTCGCCGGCGGCGTCACCCAGAGGTCACAACTGACACTATGACACTGCCCCCCGCCGGCGGCGTCACCAGAGGTCACACTGACAATAGGACACTGCCCTCCCGTTTCTGCCCGGGCGTCACCGAGAGGTCACAACTGACACAATGAACGCCCCCCAGTTTCTGCCGGCGGCGTCACCCAGGTCACAACTGACATAGTGACACTGCCCTCCCGTTTCTGCCGGCGGCGTCACCAGAGGTCACAACTGACACTAGTGACACGCCCTCCAGTTTCTGCCGGCGGCGTCACCGAGGGTCACAACTGACACTAGTGACACTTCCCTCCAGTTTCTGCGGCGGCGTCACCGAGGGTCACAACTGACACTAGTGACATTTCCCTCAGTTTCTGCCGGCGGCGTCACCGAGAGGTCCCCCCCCCTCCAGTTTCTGCCGGCGGCGTCACCGAGAGGTCACAAATGACATATGACACGCCCTCCGTTTCTGCCCGGGGGCTCACCAGAGGTCACAACTGAACGTGACCGCCCTCCAGTTTCGCCGGCGGCGTCACCGAGAGGTCACAACTGACACTAGTGACCTGCCCTCCATTTCTGCCGGCGGGTCACCGAGAGGTCACAACTGACACTAGTGACACGCCCTCCAGTTTCTGCCGGCGGCGTCACCGAGAGGTCACAA
>JAODUO010002492.1:0-18203 GCA_025642075.2 Ridgeia piscesae
TATATGATGCGACTATTCCCTGTTGTTGCTTTGTGGTTTTGTTTTCATACTGAAGTTGCCAAATGTCTGCTGTTTCGTTTCAGGTCTTCTGATTTGATTCCGAAGTGTGAACGACAAAAAACTCTCAGAACACGACGCGAGAGAAGTGGTGCACCCCTCGCAAGTCTAGTATATAATCGTGTAGTTGCCTGGGTAGTTTGGAAGAACCTTTGTTTTTTTCGTATGGTGCTTCGTCATGACTGTTATGTCTAGCTTTTGGCGTTACCTGTTTGTCGGCATAGCGCTCATGGTATGGCCAAGGACCTGGCCTGTTGGCAGTTATCACTGTATCGCACGCTATTGATTGCATGGCTATGCGCAATGCCTCAAAAGGAAGCGGATCTCCGTCACTACCTACATACAAGTGTGCATGCCGAGTAATGTGTGTTTGCAATCAATATACGTCTTAAAATATCGATTGATCTCTACACTTGTTTCAGAAGAAGACAAACCAATTGTGTACTCGTGACTTACGCTACAACAAAGCGCCTGGCCTACGGTTGCATTTGCATGCTGCTCCCTAAGCATACTGTTTCCAGTCGAGATCAGAGCGTTGTGTTTGGTGTAATGACAGACAGAGAACCAACTGTATTGAGTGGGTGTCTGTTTGCGTGCGAGAATGTGTGTGACATTCGCGCGATTGGTGCTTATGCTTACCAATGTTAAGTTAGTTTCCGCGGTGCGATCTCGGCCCCTTATACAAGTTTCGTTCCATGTGCCTTATTTTAACATCATATTTTGACATTACTTATGTTGGAATCTAATAATTAATGTAGCCAAGTTGTCTGTGTGCAAAAGAAACTCGCTTCGCTCACAAGGTGATGTGACTGCCATAGTTGGATGTTTTGCACTTGCTCCAGCCAATTTACTTCTTAATACAATGAGAGCACATTCGATTGAATGCATACAACTGAGAGATATTGCGGCTAGACCCAAAAAGCACCACCTGGAGTGGTTACGAGGAAACTATTCGAAGTCTAAACCATCTTCTTTATATCAGTTCTGATCAATCACATAGCGTGAAAACTAGCTACATCAATCACCTAATTAAAATGTTTCGTTTGTTTTCTCGTCTTTGTGAGAACTGTAACATTAAGACTAATGTCCACTCGCAATTGTTATTATACATGACATCTATGTCAAGTTATATTTAGTTCTCCCGGTGATCGGCCTACATTTACAATTACATCAACACGTTATACTGCACCTGCACAAAGTGGCTGTACTCGATAAACACAAGGTTTCACTCACTTTCAAATGACTGATCCGCGTCGCCAGTCTTCACCCAATCGCGCCCGGTCGTCCAGTAATGCTGTCAGAAGTCGCCTGCTTTGGACAATGCGTCTCTGAACCTTCATCTGGCGAAGACACCTGAGAAAAAACACAATAAAAAGAGCCTTATAATATGTACAGTGACTAAAGACGTTGACACAAGTAGACTCAATTATTACACATCCCCACATTCCTTCACCCCACTGGCATCAAAGGCGTAAATCCCACAGCGATGCGGCCGAGATTACATTAAAGAAATTGGCATCTTTTTCCAGCATTCGGCTGCGCGGCGTGGTAATGGCGCGAAACCGGAAGGGACATCCCTACTGTGACGTCACGACAATACGGCAAACGCGCTATTTTCGTTCTGACAACGTCAGATTTCAAGATGGCGACGCCGTTGATATAGGCAAACTGGGGAGGGGGAGGGCGCTTTCTTCCGACTACTCCTTCTTTCTTTCAATGTCTGCCCTTGCACAGGTTCATGTTGTCATCACGTACACGCGTAAGACTACAGTTTTATTATGGTGCAGCGGTCTGTGCGACATTCGGGAACTTTTTCTGTACGATGTTTGTCAATATGCGTGTTTTTTTCGTATGGTGCTTCGTCATGACTGTTATGTCTAGCTTTTGGCGTTACCTGTTTGTCGGCATAGCGCTCATGGTATGGCCAAGGACCTGGCCTGTTGGCAGTTATCACTGTATCGCACGCTATTGATTGCATGGCTATGCGCAATGCCTCAAAAGGAAGCGGATCTCCGTCACTACCTACATACAAGTGTGCATGCCGAGTAATGTGTGTTTGCAATCAATATACGTCTTAAAATATCGATTGATCTCTACACTTGTTTCAGAAGAAGACAAACCAATTGTGTACTCGTGACTTACGCTACAACAAAGCGCCTGGCCTACGGTTGCATTTGCATGCTGCTCCCTAAGCATACTGTTTCCAGTCGAGATCAGAGCGTTGTGATTGGTGTAATGACAGACAGAGAACCAACTGTATTGAGTGGGTGTCTGTTTGCGTGCGAGAATGTGTGTGACATTCGCGCGATTAGTGCTTATGCTTACCAATGTTAAGTTAGTTTTCGCGGGGCGATCTCGGCCCCTTATACAAGTTTCGTTCCATGTGCCTTATTTTAACATCATATTTTGACATTACTTATGTTGGAATCTAATAATTAATGTAGCCAAGTTGTTTGTGTGCAAAACAAACTCGCTTCGCTCACAAGGTGATGTGACTGGCATAGTTGGATGTTTTGCACTTGCTCCAGCCAATTTACTTCTTAATACAATGAGAGCACATTCGATTGAATGCATACAACTGAGAGATATTGCGGCTAGACCCAAAAAGCACCACCTGGAGTGGTTACGAGGAAACTATTCGAAGTCTAAACCATCTTCTTTATATCAGTTCTGATCAATCACATAGCGTGAAAACTAGCTACATCAATCACCTAATTAAAATGTTTCGTTTGTTTTCTCGTCTTTGTGAGAACTGTAACATTAAGACTAATGTCCACTCGCAATTGTTATTATACATGACATCTATGTCAAGTTATATTTAGTTCTCCCGGTGATCGGCCTACATTTACAATTACATCAACACGTTATACTGCACCTGCACAAAGTGGCTGTACTCGATAAACACAAGGTTTCACTCACTTTCAAATGACTGACCCGCGTCGCCAGTCTTCACCCAATCGCGCCCGGTCGTCCAGTAATGCTGTCAGATGTCGCCTGCTTTGGACAATGCGTCTCTGAACCTTCATCTGGCGAAGACACCTGAGAAAAAACACAATAAAAAGAGCGTTATAATATGTACAGTGACTAAAGACGTTGACACAAGTAGACTCAATTCTTACACATCCCCACATTCCTTCACCCCACTGGCATCAAAGGCGTAAATCCCACAGCGATGCGGCCGAAATTACATTAAAGAAACTGGCATCTTTTTTCCAGCATTCGGCTGCGCGGCGTGGTAATGGCGCGAAACCGGAAGGGACATCCCTACTGTGACGTCACGACAATACGGCAAACGCGCTATTTTCGTTCTGACAACGTCAGATTTCAAGATGGCGACGCCGTTGATATAGGCAAACTGGGGAGGGGGAGGGCGCTTTCTTCCGACTACTCCTTCTTTCTTTCAATGTCTGCCCTTGCACAGGTTCATGTTGTCATCACGTACACGCATAAGACTACAGTTTTATTATGGTGCAGCGGTCTGTGCGACATTCGGGAACTTTTTTCTGTACGATGTTTGTCAATATGCGTGGCGTATAGCATCGATTATATTCAACAATGTTAGTCTATGTCCATTGATTTTAATTCCCAATATGTCAGGCCTGCTGTGTCCGCTCTTATTAAACCCGGGCAGTCGGTTTGCCAGTTGGATGCGCGCTACCCACTACACTACCCGCGCCTCCAGTAATGAATGTTCAACTGTAGGAGCATGTAGTTTGCATGTTACACAAGTGCCTAATTATTGTCGGAAATGGCACAACATTTATATTCTTGTTCTCATTCACAGTCCACTGTACATGTCGCATACCACTCTTCGATGAGTGGTCAATGTCTTAAGCTTTCCATCTATGCCTATGCAAACAGAGGTTTGGGCAGTATCTAATTTAACATTAGTTTTATTGACCTTCGCAATAATATATACTCTCAACGACAGAAGTTCCGTTTAAATGTTGGCACTCTACTCTCGTCGATATGTAATTCTAAAACGTGTTAGCGGCGACGCCACAAGTGCTGTATGCAGGCTACGCAATCATGCATCTGAAGCATTACATGCCATTCCAAACTTTTTATGAATACACGAAATGCTTGTACGCAACGCAATGAAACAAAAGCTGTTGTTAAATCAAATACATGTCGTCGAAGTGCGTGAGGCGGTGTGATACAAGACATTCGTTCGCACAAAGATTTACTCTGCAATGCGATACTATTTGTAGGGCGTTCGGTTTGTGTAGCTCAATACCAATCGTTATATGATGCGACTATTCCCTGTTCGTTGCTTTGTGGTTTTGTTTTCATACTGAAGTTGCCAAATGTCTGCTGTTTCGTTTCAGGTCTTCTGATTTGATTCCGAAGTGTGAACGACAAAAAACTCTCAGAACACGACGCGAGAGAAGTGGTGCACCCCTCGCAAGTCTAGTATATAATCGTGTAGTTGCCTGGGTAGTTTGGAAGAACCTTTGTTTTTTTCGTATGGTGCTTCGTCATGACTGTTATGTCTAGCTTTTGGCGTTACCTGTTTGTCGGCATAGCGCTCATGGTATGGCCAAGGACCTGGCCTGTTGGCAGTTATCACTGTATCGCACGCTATTGATTGCATGGCTATGCGCAATGCCTCAAAAGGAAGCGGATCTCCGTCACTACCTACATACAAGTGTGCATGCCGAGTAATGTGTGTTTGCAATCAATATACGTCTTAAAATATCGATTGATCTCTACACTTGTTTCAGAAGAAGACAAACCAATTGTGTACTCGTGACTTACGCTACAACAAAGCGCCTGGCCTACGGTTGCATTTGCATGCTGCTCCCTAAGCATACTGTTTCCAGTCGAGATCAGAGCGTTGTGATTGGTGTAATGACAGACAGAGAACCAACTGTATTGAGTGGGTGTCTGTTTGCGTGCGAGAATGTGTGTGACATTCGCGCGATTAGTGCTTATGCTTACCAATGTTAAGTTAGTTTTCGCGGGGCGATCTCGGCCCCTTATACAAGTTTCGTTCCATGTGCCTTATTTTAACATCATATTTTGACATTACTTATGTTGGAATCTAATAATTAATGTAGCCAAGTTGTTTGTGTGCAAAACAAACTCGCTTCGCTCACAAGGTGATGTGACTGGCATAGTTGGATGTTTTGCACTTGCTCCAGCCAATTTACTTCTTAATACAATGAGAGCACATTCGATTGAATGCATACAACTGAGAGATATTGCGGCTAGACCCAAAAAGCACCACCTGGAGTGGTTACGAGGAAACTATTCGAAGTCTAAACCATCTTCTTTATATCAGTTCTGATCAATCACATAGCGTGAAAACTAGCTACATCAATCACCTAATTAAAATGTTTCGTTTGTTTTCTCGTCTTTGTGAGAACTGTAACATTAAGACTAATGTCCACTCGCAATTGTTATTATACATGACATCTATGTCAAGTTATATTTAGTTCTCCCGGTGATCGGCCTACATTTACAATTACATCAACACGTTATACTGCACCTGCACAAAGTGGCTGTACTCGATAAACACAAGGTTTCACTCACTTTCAAATGACTGATCCGCGTCGCCAGTCTTCACCCAATCGCGCCCGGTCGTCCAGTAATGCTGTCAGAAGTCGCCTGCTTTGGACAATGCGTCTCTGAACCTTCATCTGGCGAAGACACCTGAGAAAAAACACAATAAAAAGAGCCTTATAATATGTACAGTGACTAAAGACGTTGACACAAGTAGACTCAATTATTACACATCCCCACATTCCTTCACCCCACTGGCATCAAAGGCGTAAATCCCACAGCGATGCGGCCGAGATTACATTAAAGAAATTGGCATCTTTTTCCAGCATTCGGCTGCGCGGCGTGGTAATGGCGCGAAACCGGAAGGGACATCCCTACTGTGACGTCACGACAATACGGCAAACGCGCTATTTTCGTTCTGACAACGTCAGATTTCAAGATGGCGACGCCGTTGATATAGGCAAACTGGGGAGGGGGAGGGCGCTTTCTTCCGACTACTCCTTCTTTCTTTCAATGTCTGCCCTTGCACAGGTTCATGTTGTCATCACGTACACGCGTAAGACTACAGTTTTATTATGGTGCAGCGGTCTGTGCGACATTCGGGAACTTTTTTCTGTACGATGTTTGTCAATATGCGTGGCGTATAGCATCGATTATATTCAACAATGTTAGTCTATGTCCATTGATTTTAATTCCCAATATGTCAGGCCTGCTGTGTCCGCTCTTATTAAACCCGGGCAGTCGGTTTGCCAGTTGGATGCGCGCTACCCACTACACTACCCGCGCCTCCAGTAATGAATGTTCAACTGTAGGAGCATGTAGTTTGCATGTTACACAAGTGCCTAATTATTGTCGGAAATGGCACAACATTTATATTCTTGTTCTCATTCACAGTCCACTGTACATGTCGCATACCACTCTTCGATGAGTGGTCAATGTCTTAAGCTTTCCATCTATGCCTATGCAAACAGAGGTTTGGGCAGTATCTAATTTAACATTAGTTTTATTGACCTTCGCAATAATATATACTCTCAACGACAGAAGTTCCGTTTAAATGTTGGCACTCTACTCTCGTCGATATGTAATTCTAAAACGTGTTAGCGGCGACGCCACAAGTGCTGTATGCAGGCTACGCAATCATGCATCTGAAGCATTACATGCCATTCCAAACTTTTTTTTGAATACACGAAATGCTTGTACGCAACGCAATGAAACAAAAGCTGTTGTTAAATCAAATACATGTCGTCGAAGTGCGTGAGGCGGTGTGATACAAGACATTCGTTCGCACAAAGATTTACTCTGCAATGCGATACTATTTGTAGGGCGTTCGGTTTGTGTAGCTCAATACCAATCGTTATATGATGCGACTATTCCCTGTTGTTGCTTTGTGGTTTTGTTTTCATACTGAAGTTGCCAAATGTCTGCTGTTTCGTTTCAGGTCTTCTGATTTGATTCCGAAGTGTGAACGACAAAAAACTCTCAGAACACGACGCGAGAGAAGTGGTGCACCCCTCGCAAGTCTAGTATATAATCGTGTAGTTGCCTGGGTAGTTTGGAAGAACCTTTGTTTTTTTCGTATGGTGCTTCGTCATGACTGTTATGTCTAGCTTTTGGCGTTACCTGTTTGTCGGCATAGCGCTCATGGTATGGCCAAGGACCTGGCCTGTTGGCAGTTATCACTGTATCGCACGCTATTGATTGCATGGCTATGCGCAATGCCTCAAAAGGAAGCGGATCTCCGTCACTACCTACATACAAGTGTGCATGCCGAGTAATGTGTGTTTGCAATCAATATACGTCTTAAAATATCGATTGATCTCTACACTTGTTTCAGAAGAAGACAAACCAATTGTGTACTCGTGACTTACGCTACAACAAAGCGCCTGGCCTACGGTTGCATTTGCATGCTGCTCCCTAAGCATACTGTTTCCAGTCGAGATCAGAGCGTTGTGATTGGTGTAATGACAGACAGAGAACCAACTGTATTGAGTGGGTGTCTGTTTGCGTGCGAGAATGTGTGTGACATTCGCGCGATTAGTGCTTATGCTTACCAATGTTAAGTTAGTTTTCGCGGGGCGATCTCGGCCCCTTATACAAGTTTCGTTCCATGTGCCTTATTTTAACATCATATTTTGACATTACTTATGTTGGAATCTAATAATTAATGTAGCCAAGTTGTTTGTGTGCAAAACAAACTCGCTTCGCTCACAAGGTGATGTGACTGGCATAGTTGGATGTTTTGCACTTGCTCCAGCCAATTTACTTCTTAATACAATGAGAGCACATTCGATTGAATGCATACAACTGAGAGATATTGCGGCTAGACCCAAAAAGCACCACCTGGAGTGGTTACGAGGAAACTATTCGAAGTCTAAACCATCTTCTTTATATCAGTTCTGATCAATCACATAGCGTGAAAACTAGCTACATCAATCACCTAATTAAAATGTTTCGTTTGTTTTCTCGTCTTTGTGAGAACTGTAACATTAAGACTAATGTCGACTCGCAATTGTTATTATACATGACATCTATGTCAAGTTATATTTAATTCTCCCGGTGATCGGCCTACATTTACAATTACATCAACACGTTATACTGCACCTGCACAAAGTGGCTGTACTCGATAAACACAAGGTTTCACTCACTTTCAAATGACTGATCCGCGTCGCCAGTCTTCACCCAATCGCGCCCGGTCGTCCAGTAATGCTGTCAGAAGTCGCCTGCTTTGGACAATGCGTCTCTGAACCTTCATCTGGCGAAGACACCTGAGAAAAAACACAATAAAAAGAGCCTTATAATATGTACAGTGACTAAAGACGTTGACACAAGTAGACTCAATTATTACACATCCCCACATTCCTTCACCCCACTGGCATCAAAGGCGTAAATCCCACAGCGATGCGGCCGAGATTACATTAAAGAAATTGGCATCTTTTTCCAGCATTCGGCTGCGCGGCGTGGTAATGGCGCGAAACCGGAAGGGACATCCCTACTGTGACGTCACGACAATACGGCAAACGCGCTATTTTCGTTCTGACAACGTCAGATTTCAAGATGGCGACGCCGTTGATATAGGCAAACTGGGGAGGGGGAGGGCGCTTTCTTCCGACTACTCCTTCTTTCTTTCAATGTCTGCCCTTGCACAGGTTCATGTTGTCATCACGTACACGCGTAAGACTACAGTTTTATTATGGTGCAGCGGTCTGTGCGACATTCGGGAACTTTTTCTGTACGATGTTTGTCAATATGCGTGGCGTATAGCATCGATTATATTCAACAATGTTAGTCTATGTCCATTGATTTTAATTCCCAAAAATGTCAGGCCTGCTGTGTCCGCTCTTATTAAACCCGGGCAGTCGGTTTGCCAGTTGGATGCGCGCTACCCACTACACTACCCGCGCCTCCAGTAATGAATGTTCAACTGTAGGAGCATGTAGTTTGCATGTTACACAAGTGCCTAATTATTGTCGGAAATGGCACAACATTTATATTCTTGTTCTCATTCACAGTCCACTGTACATGTCGCATACCACTCTTCGATGAGTGGTCAATGTCTTAAGCTTTCCATCTATGCCTATGCAAACAGAGGTTTGGGCAGTATCTAATTTAACATTAGTTTTATTGACCTTCGCAATAATATATACTCTCAACGACAGAAGTTCCGTTTAAATGTTGGCACTCTACTCTCGTCGATATGTAATTCTAAAACGTGTTAGCGGCGACGCCACAAGTGCTGTATGCAGGCTACGCAATCATGCATCTGAAGCATTACATGCCATTCCAAACTTTTTATGAATACACGAAATGCTTGTACGCAACGCAATAAAACAAAAGCTGTTGTTAAATCAAATACATGTCGTCGAAGTGCGTGAGGCGGTGTGATACAAGACATTCGTTCGCACAAAGATTTACTCTGCAATGCGATACTATTTGTAGGGCGTTCGGTTTGTGTAGCTCAATACCAATCGTTATATGATGCGACTATTCCCTGTTAGTTGCTTTGTGGTTTCGTTTTCATACTGAAGTTGCCAAATGTCTGCTGTTTCGTTTCAGGTCTTCTGATTTGATTCCGAAGTGTGAACGACAAAAAACTCTCAGAACACGACGCGAGAGAAGTGGTGCACCCCTCGCAAGTCTAGTATATAATCGTGTAGTTGCCTGGGTAGTTTGGAAGAACCTTTGTTTTTTTCGTATGGTGCTTCGTCATGACTGTTATGTCTAGCTTTTGGCGTTACCTGTTTGTCGGCATAGCGCTCATGGTATGGCCAAGGGCCTGGCCTGTTGGCAGTTATCACTGTATCGCACGCTATTGATTGCATGGCTATGCGCAATGCCTCAAAAGGAAGCGGATCTCCGTCACTACCTACATACAAGTGTGCATGCCGAGTAATGTGTGTTTGCAATCAATATACGTCTTAAAATATCGATTGATCTCTACACTTGTTTCAGAAGAAGACAAACCAATTGTGTACTCGTGACTTACGCTACAACAAAGCGCCTGGCCTACGGTTGCATTTGCATGCTGCTCCCTAAGCATACTGTTTCCAGTCGAGATCAGAGCGTTGTGTTTGGTGTAATGACAGACAGAGAACCAACTGTATTGAGTGGGTGTCTGTTTGCGTGCGAGAATGTGTGTGACATTCGCGCGATTGGTGCTTATGCTTACCAATGTTAAGTTAGTTTCCGCGGTGCGATCTCGGCCCCTTATACAAGTTTCGTTCCATGTGCCTTATTTTAACATCATATTTTGACATTACTTATGTTGGAATCTAATAATTAATGTAGCCAAGTTGTCTGTGTGCAAAAGAAACTCGCTTCGCTCACAAGGTGATGTGACTGCCATAGTTGGATGTTTTGCACTTGCTCCAGCCAATTTACTTCTTAATACAATGAGAGCACATTCGATTGAATGCATACAACTGAGAGATATTGCGGCTAGACCCAAAAAGCACCACCTGGAGTGGTTACGAGGAAACTATTCGAAGTCTAAACCATCTTCTTTATATCAGTTCTGATCAATCACATAGCGTGAAAACTAGCTACATCAATCACCTAATTAAAATGTTTCGTTTGTTTTCTCGTCTTTGTGAGAACTGTAACATTAAGACTAATGTCCACTCGCAATTGTTATTATACATGACATCTATGTCAAGTTATATTTAGTTCTCCCGGTGATCGGCCTACATTTACAATTACATCAACACGTTATACTGCACCTGCACAAAGTGGCTGTACTCGATAAACACAAGGTTTCACTCACTTTCAAATGACTGACCGCGTGCCAGTCTTCACCCAATCGCGCCCGGTCGTCCAGTAATGCTGTCAGAAGTCGCCTGCTTTGGACAATGCGTCTCTGAACCTTCATCTGGCGAAGACACCTGAGAAAAAACACAATAAAAAGAGTTATAATATGTACAGTGACTAAAGACGTTGACACAAGTAGACTCAATTATTACACATCCCCACATTCCTTCACCCCACTGGCATCAAAGGCGTAAATCCCACAGCGATGCGGCCGAGATTACATTAAAGAAATGGCATCTTTTTCCAGCATTCGGCTGCGCGGCGTGGTAATGGCGCGAAACCGGAAGGGACATCCCTACTGTGACGTCACGACAATACGGCAAACGCGCTATTTTCGTTCTGACAACGTCAGATTTCAAGATGGCGACGCCGTTGATATAGGCAAACTGGGGAGGGGGAGGGCGCTTTCTTCCGACTACTCCTTCTTTCTTTCAATGTTGCCCTTGCACAGGTTCATGTTGTCATCACGTACACGCATAAGACTACAGTTTTATTATGGTGCAGCGGTCTGTGCGACATTCGGGAACTTTTTCTGTACGATGTTTGTCAATATGCGTGGCGTATAGCATCGATTATATTCAACAATGTTAGTCTATGTCCATTGATTTTAATTCCAAATATGTCAGGCCTGCTGTGTCCGCTCTTATTAAACCCGGGCAGTCGGTTTGCCAGTTGGATGCGCGCTACCCACTACACTACCCGCGCCTCCCGTAATGAATGTTCAACTGTAGGAGCATGTAGTTTGCATGCTACACAAGTGCCTAATTCTTGTCGGAAATGGCACAACATTTATATTCTTGTTCTCATTCACAGTCCACTGTACATGTCGCATACCACTCTTCGATGAGTTGTCAATGTCTTAAGCTTTCCATTTATGCCTATGCAATCAGAAGTTTGGGCAGTATCTAATTTAACATTAGTTTTATTGACCTTCGCAATAATATATACTCTCAACGACAGAAGTTCCGTTTAAATGTTGGCACTCTACTCTCGTCGATCTGTAATTCTAAAACGTGTTAGCGGCGACGCCACGAGTGCTGTATGCAGGCTACGCAATCATGCATTGAAGCATTACATGCCATTCCAAACTTTTTTTAGGAATACACGAAATGCTTCTACGCAACGCAATGAAACAAAAGCTGTTGTTAAATCAAATACATGTCGTCGAAGTGCGTGAGGCGGTGTGATACAAGACATTCGTTCGCATAAAGATTTACTCTGCAATGCGATACTATTTGTAGGGCGTTCGGTTTGTGTAGCTCAATACCAATCGTTATATGATGCGACTATTCCCTGTTAGTTGCTTTGTGGTTTTGTTTTCATACTGAAGTTGCCAAATGTCTGCTGTTTCGTTTCAGGTCTTCTGATTTGATTCCGAAGTGTGAACGACAAAAAACTCTCAGAACACGACGCGAGAGAAGTGGTGCACCCCACGCAAGTCTAGTATATAATCGTGTAGTTGCCTGGGTAGTTTGGAAGAACCTTTGTTTTTTTCGTATGGTGCTTCGTCATGACTGTTATGTCTAGCTTTTGGCGTTACCTGTTTGTCGGCATAGCGCTCATGGTATGGCCAACGACCTGGCCTGTTGGCAGTTATCACTGTATCGCACGCTATTGATTGCATGGCTATGCGCAATGCCTCAAAAGGAAGCGGATCTCCGTCACTACCTACATACAAGTGTGCATGCCGAGTAATGTGTGTTTGCAATCAATATACGTCTTAAAATATCGATTGATCTCTACACTTGTTTCAGAAGAAGACAAACCAATTGTGTACTCGTGACTTACGCTACAACAAAGCGCCTGGCCTACGGTTGCATTTGCATGCTGCTCCCTAAGCATACTGTTTCCAGTCGAGATCAGAGCGTTGTGATTGGTGTAATGACAGACAGAGAACCAACTGTATTGAGTGGGTGTCTGTTTGCGTGCGAGAATGTGTGTGACATTCGCGCGATTAGTGCTTATGCTTACCAATGTTAAGTTAGTTTTCGCGGGGCGATCTCGGCCCCTTATACAAGTTTCGTTCCATGTGCCTTATTTTAACATCATATTTTGACATTACTTATGTTGGAATCTAATAATTAATGTAGCCAAGTTGTTTGTGTGCAAAACAAACTCGCTTCGCTCACAAGGTGATGTGACTGGCATAGTTGGATGTTTTGCACTTGCTCCAGCCAATTTACTTCTTAATACAATGAGAGCACATTCGATTGAATGCATACAACTGAGAGATATTGCGGCTAGACCCAAAAAGCACCACCTGGAGTGGTTACGAGGAAACTATTCGAAGTCTAAACCATCTTCTTTATATCAGTTCTGATCAATCACATAGCGTGAAAACTAGCTACATCAATCACCTAATTAAAATGTTTCGTTTGTTTTCTCGTCTTTGTGAGAACTGTAACATTAAGACTAATGTCGACTCGCAATTGTTATTATACATGACATCTATGTCAAGTTATATTTAATTCTCCCGGTGATCGGCCTACATTTACAATTACATCAACACGTTATACTGCACCTGCACAAAGTGGCTGTACTCGATAAACACAAGGTTTCACTCACTTTCAAATGACTGACCCGCGTCGCCAGTCTTCACCCAATCGCGCCCGGTCGTCCAGTAATGCTGTCAGAAGTCGCCTGCTTTGGACAATGCGTCTCTGAACCTTCATCTGGCGAAGACACCTGAGAAAAAACACAATAAAAAGAGCGTTATAATATGTACAGTGACTAAAGACGTTGACACAAGTAGACTCAATTCTTACACATCCCCACATTCCTTCACCCCACTGGCATCAAAGGCGTAAATCCCACAGCGATGCGGCCGAAATTACATTAAAGAAACTGGCATCTTTTTCCAGCATTCGGCTGCGCGGCGTGGTAATGGCGCGAAACCGGAAGGGACATCCCTACTGTGACGTCACGACAATACGGCAAACGCGCTATTTTCGTTCTGACAACGTCAGATTTCAAGATGGCGACGCCGTTGATATAGGCAAACTGGGGAGGGGGAGGGCGCTTTCTTCCGACTACTCCTTCTTTCTTTCAATGTCTGCCCTTGCACAGGTTCATGTTGTCATCACGTACACGCATAAGACTACAGTTTTATTATGGTGCAGCGGTCTGTGCGACATTCGGGAACTTTTTCTGTACGATGTTTGTCAATATGCGTGGCGTATAGCATCGATTATATTCAACAATGTTAGTCTATGTCCATTGATTTTAATTCCCAATATGTCAGGCCTGCTGTGTCCGCTCTTATTAAACCCGGGCAGTCGGTTTGCCAGTTGGATGCGCGCTACCCACTACACTACCCGCGCCTCCAGTAATGAATGTTCAACTGTAGGAGCATGTAGTTTGCATGTTACACAAGTGCCTAATTATTGTCGGAAATGGCACAACATTTATATTCTTGTTCTCATTCACAGTCCACTGTACATGTCGCATACCACTCTTCGATGAGTGGTCAATGTCTTAAGCTTTCCATCTATGCCTATGCAAACAGAGGTTTGGGCAGTATCTAATTTAACATTAGTTTTATTGACCTTCGCAATAATATATACTCTCAACGACAGAAGTTCCGTTTAAATGTTGGCACTCTACTCTCGTCGATATGTAATTCTAAAACGTGTTAGCGGCGACGCCACAAGTGCTGTATGCAGGCTACGCAATCATGCATTGAAGCATTACATGCCATTCCAAACTTTTTATGAATACACGAAATGCTTGTACGCAACGCAATGAAACAAAAGCTGTTGTTAAATCAAATACATGTCGTCGAAGTGCGTGAGGCGGTGTGATACAAGACATTCGTTCGCATAAAGATTTACTCTGCAATGCGATACTATTTGTAGGGCGTTCGGTTTGTGTAGCTCAATACCAATCGTTATATGATGCGACTATTCCCTGTTAGTTGCTTTGTGGTTTCGTTTTCATACTGAAGTTGCCAAATGTCTGCTGTTTCGTTTCAGGTCTTCTGATTTGATTCCGAAGTGTGAACGACAAAAACTCTCAGAACACGACGCGAGAGAAGTGGTGCACCCCACGCAAGTCTAGTATATAATCGTGTAGTTGCCTGGGTAGTTTGGAAGAACCTTTGTTTTTTTCGTATGGTGCTTCGTCATGACTGTTATGTCTAGCTTTTGGCGTTACCTGTTTGTCGGCATAGCGCTCATGGTATGGCCAAGGACCTGGCCTGTTGGCAGTTATCACTGTATCGCACGCTATTGATTGCATGGCTATGCGCAATGCCTCAAAAGGAAGCGGATCTCCGTCACTACCTACATACAAGTGTGCATGCCGAGTAATGTGTGTTTGCAATCAATATACGTCTTAAAATATCGATTGATCTCTACACTTGTTTCAGAAGAAGACAAACCAATTGTGTACTCGTGACTTACGCTACAACAAAGCGCCTGGCCTACGGTTGCATTTGCATGCTGCTCCCTAAGCATACTGTTTCCAGTCGAGATCAGAGCGTTGTGTTTGGTGTAATGACAGACAGAGAACCAACTGTATTGAGTGGGTGTCTGTTTGCGTGCGAGAATGTGTGTGACATTCGCGCGATTAGTGCTTATGCTTACCAATGTTAAGTTAGTTTTCGCGGGGCGATCTCGGCCCCTTATACAAGTTTCGTTCCATGTGCCTTATTTTAACATCATATTTTGACATTACTTATGTTGGAATCTAATAATTAATGTAGCCAAGTTGTTTGTGTGCAAAACAAACTCGCTTCGCTCACAAGGTGATGTGACTGGCATAGTTGGATGTTTTGCACTTGCTCCAGCCAATTTACTTCTTAATACAATGAGAGCACATTCGATTGAATGCATACAACTGAGAGATATTGCGGCTAGACCCAAAAAGCACCACCTGGAGTGGTTACGAGGAAACTATTCGAAGTCTAAACCATCTTCTTTATATCAGTTCTGATCAATCACATAGCGTGAAAACTAGCTACATCAATCACCTAATTAAAATGTTTCGTTTGTTTTCTCGTCTTTGTGAGAACTGTAACATTAAGACTAATGTCGACTCGCAATTGTTATTATACATGACATCTATGTCAAGTTATATTTAATTCTCCCGGTGATCGGCCTACATTTACAATTACATCAACACGTTATACTGCACCTGCACAAAGTGGCTGTACTCGATAAACACAAGGTTTCACTCACTTTCAAATGACTGACCCGCGTCGCCAGTCTTCACCCAATCGCGCCCGGTCGTCCAGTAATGCTGTCAGATGTCGCCTGCTTTGGACAATGCGTCTCTGAACCTTCATCTGGCGAAGACACCTGAGAAAAAACACAATAAAAAGAGCGTTATAATATGTACAGTGACTAAAGACGTTGACACAAGTAGACTCAATTCTTACACATCCCCACATTCCTTCACCCCACTGGCATCAAAGGCGTAAATCCCACAGCGATGCGGCCGAAATTACATTAAAGAAACTGGCATCTTTTTCCAGCATTCGGCTGCGCGGCGTGGTAATGGCGCGAAACCGGAAGGGACATCCCTACTGTGACGTCACGACAATACGGCAAACGCGCTATTTTCGTTCTGACAACGTCAGATTTCAAGATGGCGACGCCGTTGATATAGGCAAACTGGGGAGGGGGAGGGCGCTTTCTTCCGACTACTCCTTCTTTCTTTCAATGTCTGCCCTTGCACAGGTTCATGTTGTCATCACGTACACGCATAAGACTACAGTTTTATTATGGTGCAGCGGTCTGTGCGACATTCGGGAACTTTTTCTGTACGATGTTTGTCAATATGCGTGGCGTATAGCATCGATTATATTCAACAATGTTAGTCTATGTCCATTGATTTTAATTCCCAAAAATGTCAGGCCTGCTGTGTCCGCTCTTATTAAACCCGGGCAGTCGGTTTGCCAGTTGGATGCGCGCTACCCACTACACTACCCGCGCCTCCAGTAATGAATGTTCAACTGTAGGAGCATGTAGTTTGCATGTTACACAAGTGCCTAATTATTGTCGGAAATGGCACAACATTTATATTCTTGTTCTCATTCACAGTCCACTGTACATGTCGCATACCACTCTTCGATGAGTGGTCAATGTCTTAAGCTTTCCATCTATGCCTATGCAAACAGAGGTTTGGGCAGTATCTAATTTAACATTAGTTTTATTGACCTTCGCAATAATATATACTCTCAACGACAGAAGTTCCGTTTAAATGTTGGCACTCTACTCTCGTCGATATGTAATTCTAAAACGTGTTAGCGGCGACGCCACAAGTGCTGTATGCAGGCTACGCAATCATGCATCTGAAGCATTACATGCCATTCCAAACTTTTTATGAATACACGAAATGCTTGTACGCAACGCAATAAAACAAAAGCTGTTGTTAAATCAAATACATGTCGTCGAAGTGCGTGAGGCGGTGTGATACAAGACATTCGTTCGCACAAAGATTTACTCTGCAATGCGATACTATTTGTAGGGCGTTCGGTTTGTGTAGCTCAATACCAATCGTTATATGATGCGACTATTCCCTGTTAGTTGCTTTGTGGTTTCGTTTTCATACTGAAGTTGCCAAATGTCTGCTGTTTCGTTTCAGGTCTTCTGATTTGATTCCGAAGTGTGAACGACAAAAAACTCTCAGAACACGACGCGAGAGAAGTGGTGCACCCCTCGCAAATCTAGTATATAATCGTGTAGTTGCCTGGGTAGTTTGGAAGAACCTTTGTTTTTTTCGTATGGTGCTTCGTCATGACTGTTATGTCTAGCTTTTGGCGTTACCTGTTTGTCGGCATAGCGCTCATGGTATGGCCAAGGACCTGGCCTGTTGGCAGTTATCACTGTATCGCACGCTATTGATTGCATGGCTATGCGCAATGCCTCAAAAGGAAGCGGATCTCCGTCACTACCTACATACAAGTGTGCATGCCGAGTAATGTGTGTTTGCAATCAATATACGTCTTAAAATATCGATTGATCTCTACACTTGTTTCAGAAGAAGACAAACCAATTGTGTACTCGTGACTTACGCTACAACAAAGCGCCTGGCCTACGGTTGCATTTGCATGCTGCTCCCTAAGCATACTGTTTCCAGTCGAGATCAGAGCGTTGTGTTTGGTGTAATGACAGACAGAGAACCAACTGTATTGAGTGGGTGTCTGTTTGCGTGCGAGAATGTGTGTGACATTCGCGCGATTGGGGCTTATGCTTACCAATGTTAAGTTAGTTTCCCCGGGCGATCTCGGCCCCTTATACAAGTTTCGTTCCATGTGCCTTATTTTAACATCATATTTTGACATTACTTATGTTGGAATCTAATAATTAATGTAGCCAAGTTGTTGTGTGCAAAAA
>JAODUO010002493.1:0-20000 GCA_025642075.2 Ridgeia piscesae
CATATACACACATTAGTTTAAGTTAGATTAGGGTTAGTTATGATTACGGTTACTTTACGGTTAGCATAAAAGCGGAATTTGTGAAGATCATTTATGTAGAGACACCTGCGATAAATTACCGACGTTACGGTAATTATGCGATATAGTTTTTTTTTAAACTTTTTAACCTCGTGTATACATATATAAGATATGTGCGGCGGCTGCGAGAAATCGTTGTTGTCGTTAGGTCAGAAAGTAAACAAAAACATCGACGCGGGATGACCTCACTTCCCGGCTAGACATCTCGACACCGATCCATATTCTAATCGAATTTGAAGCCACTGAATATTCGTATTCGATTCGGTATATGATTCGTATTCGTAATTTCGAGGATATTCGATTAAATTCGAATGAAATTCCAGATACGTCCCATCCTTATTCAGCAGACCCAGCGGCGGCCTGGTCGCGGCCCGGCGGCTGTGATCCCGCCCTTACGTCACGGTCAAAGTCTACCAGAAGGCGTTACGAGCGCTTCCGAACTACACAGCTGGTTCGACTTATACATTAACTTGATTTATGTGTTAATTAATCAGATTAAGTGGGTAGGGTTATCAACTAATCATTTAGCAAAAAAAGGTCGGGAGATTGGGCTTTTATTTTAAAATACGCTTTACATAAACATTGTTCTAAAATAAATTTAACAAGATAATCAAATTAAACTGCCTGTTAAAATACTTGTCGATTACTAGCCGATATGAAAATGCTCTAAACACCACGGAATTAAGGAATTTTTGTAGCGATTCGTTTTTGCCCTTGGAATAGGTGACTTCTTACACAACCTCAAGGCATATGGCACACTTCGACCATTTGGTACTAACGCATTCAGTTTGTGATCCCTACTCTTCATTTTAGCGAAATACGCTCTACTCAATTCATCGCGTCTGCGGTGCAACGTCGGCAGGTTTACCATCTGCAGGATATTTTCGTACGGATAACCTGGAAATGTAGTTTTGAGACACCTTTTTTGAATTATTTCTATGTTGTCCGATAAATATTTAGGTAAGTTCGTATGCCATACATACGCATATTTGACTACACGTCTAATTACAGATACATAAATTCTAACCAAATCGTACACTCTCGTTCTTGCCTTTGAAATTATTTCATCTACATATGCATTCCAACTTAATTCAGATGATATAGTTACACTGAAAACCTTTGCTTGAGACACTCTTTCAACATAATTTCCATTCATATAAACATATGGCATAGAATCTACAAATGTTCTGTCTTTTCGGAAACATATAGCCATTTCTTTGGTCTTAGTCGTATTGATACGCATGTCATTATTACAACAACAACGTCAGCAGAATCCTGGATAACATATATCATGTATCGGTTACATATTTCATAAATAGTGTTGTCGTCAACATATTTATAAATAGGACAAGACGTTGGCAAATCATTGATATGGACCAAAAGTGTTTTGGCCTGATAAAGTCCCTTGGGGAACGCCCCATTCGGATACCCTGGCTTTGACACAGCGTCGCCGATTTTTTCTCTCTGTTAATCTAGTAAGAACGCTGCCATCCATCGAACCAGATGTGCAGGTACTTCCATTCCAACCATTTTGTTTAACAGTATATCATGGATTATCAGATTAAATGCTTTGCTATATTCAAGAAAACGTTTTACTCAAAAAAGTGTACAAAAAAGAGTAAAAACTGTTTTACTATATGGTGAATACATTTTGTATTGGTCGGCACAATGTTTAGGATCAGAATGAGCCTAAAGTCTTCAAGATTGGTTGTAGTGATTGTCATGGTTGTGTGCCTACCTTTCGACTCCTCGTCTACGATACAAACCTCGCCAAGCCGGCCACTGGCCTTCAGTCATGGCGCCGTTTGGTGGTCCCAGTTTCGACCAGTCCAGGATTCGTCTAAACGCATATCGCGCATGCGCGCGCATGCGCAATGATCTCTTTTATCTGTTCTGACGCGCTCTGACGTAGTGGCAAAGTCATACGTCATGCCCGGGCCGAGATTCGACTAAATAACACAACACGAATGAGTGAAAATGATCACATAAGTTAATCCATTTTTATTTAAGATGTGCGTTATAACAATAGTATTTCAATACTTGATGTATTACTAACGGAAACTACGTTAGTAACAAGCGCGAATCCTGATTCGGTAAGAATCTGGGACCGCTACCGTCGCTGTCCCAGATTCGTCCGAATTTGGGACCACCACACCGCCATTGCACCGCATCACTATAGCCGCGGGTGCCTGCTGAATTTACAATACGAACCGAATACATTGCCTCCGAACCTCAAATTTGACATTTCTAAATTTACAAGCAATAAAAAGAAACGTGGCTCGAGAGAGGGACTGAGGAATCGCCTCAAGAAATCTGGTTACAGACCGTAACTTCCCGCAAAAACATTATCGAATGTGCGATCTATTCGAAATACAATGAACGAACTGTCGACCCTATTTACGCACGACTCGGACTAGCGACCAAGCAGCCTACTATGCTTTATCGAAACCTGGCTGTCAGAACAAAACACACATGTTGGACTTGACGGATAAACCACGATATGTTTTGTCAGGAATAAGATTAAGACCGATAGAAGCATTGGGGGTGGGCTGTGTATGATGGTGAACAATAAATGGGCCCCCAATTTCTGCGTACGAGAACGCATCAGGCCGCGATCGTATGAAGTATGGACAGTGTCGTCCCGACCTCACTACCTGCCCCGTCAACTCGGCCAAGTGACGGTCGTTCCTGTAGACATTCCCGGCCCAGACCATGCAAGAGCAGCCGAGAACGCGATCGTATGAAGTATGGACAGTGTCGTCCCGACCTCACTACCTGCCCCGTCAACTCGGCCAAGTGACGGTCGTTCCTGTAGACATTCCGTAGACATTCCCGGCCCAGACCATGCAAGAGCAGCCGAGCGTGACGCCGGGTGTTACAACAGAACTACAGCAAGACGATTCCTGACTCATTCCGGGCACTGTGTAGGCTGCTCTCGGACGGTCGGACCATAATGTCATCCACCTGACTCATTCCGGGCACTGTGTAGGCCTGCTCTCGGACGGTCGGACCATAATGTCATCCACCTGACTCATTCCGGGCACTGTGTAGGCCACTTTGGACGGCCGGACCATAATGTCATCCACCTGACTCATTCCGGGCACTGTGTAGGCCTGCTCTCGGACGGCCGGACCATAATGTCATCCACCTGACTCATTCCGGGCACTGTGTAGGCTGCTCTCGGACGGTCGGACCATAATGTCATCCACCTGACTCATTCCGGGCACTGTGTAGGCCTGCTCTCGGACGGTCGGACCATAATGTCATCCACCTGACTCATTCCGGGCACTGTGTAGGCTGCTCTCGGACGGTCGGACCATAATGTCATCCACCTGACTCATTCCGGGCACTGTGTAGGCTGCTCTCGGACGGTCGGACCATAATGTCATCCACCTGACTCATTCCGGGCACTGTGTAGGCCTACTCTCGGACGGTCGGACCATAATGTCATCCACCTGACTCATTCCGGGCACTGTGTAGGCCTGCTCTCGGACGGCAGGACCATAATGTCATCCACCTGACTCATTCCGGGCACTGTGTAGGCCTGCTCTCGGACGGTCGGACCATAATGTCATCCACCTGACTCATTCCGGGCACTGTGTAGGCCTGCTCTCGGACGGTCGGACCATAATGTCATCCACCTGACTCATTCCGGGCACTGTGTAGGCTGCTCTCGGACGGTCGGACCATAATGTCATCCACCTGACTCATTCCGGGCACTGTGTAGGCCTGCTCTCGGACGGTCGGACCATAATGTCATCCACCTGACTCATTCCTGGCACTGTGTAGGCCTGCTCTCGGACGGTCGGACCATAATGTCATCCACCTGACTCATTCCGGGCACTGTGTAGGCCTGCTCTCGGACGGCCGGACCATAATGTCATCCACCTGACTCATTCCGGGCACTGTGTAGGCCTGCTCTCGGACGGTCGGACCATAATGTCATCCACCTGACTCATTCCGGGCACTGTGTAGGCCTGCTCTCGGACGGCCGGACCATAATGTCATCCACCTGACTCATTCCGGGCACTGTGTAGGCCTGCTCTCGGACGGCCGGACCATAATGTCATCCACCTGACTCATTCCGGGCACTGTGTAGGCCTGCTCTCGGACGGTCGGACCATAATGTCATCCACCTGACTCATTCCGGGCACTGTGTAGGCCTGCTCTCGGACGGTCGGACCATAATGTCATCCACCTGACTCATTCCGGCACTGTGTAGGCCTGCTCTCGGACGGTCGGACCATAATGTCATCCACCTGACTCATTCCGGGCACTGTGTAGGCCTGCTCTCGGACGGCCGGACCATAATGTCATCCACCTGACTCATTCCGGGCACTGTGTAGGCCTGCTCTCGGACGGTCGGACCATAATGTCATCCACCTGACTCATTCCGGGCACTGTGTAGGCCTGCTCTCGGACGGTCGGACCATAATGTCATCCACCTGACTCATTCCGGGCACTGTGTAGGCCTGCTCTCGGACGGTCGGACCATAATGTCATCCACCTGACTCATTCCGGGCACTGTGTAGGCCTGCTCTCGGACGGTCGGACCATAATGTCATCCACCTGACTCATTCCGGGCACTGTGTAGGCCTACTCTCGGACGGTCGGACCATAATGTCATCCACCTGACTCATTCCGGGCACTGTGTAGGCCTGCTCTCGGACGGTCGGACCATAATGTCATCCACCTGACTCATTCCGGGCACTGTGTAGGCCTGCTCTCGGACGGTCGGACCATAATGTCATCCACCTGACTCATTCCGGGCACTGTGTAGGCTGCTCTCGGACGGCCGGACCATAATGTCATCCACCTGACTCATTCCGGGCACTGTGTAGGCCTGCTCTCGGACGGTCGGACCATAATGTCATCCACCTGACTCATTCCGGGCACTGTGTAGGCCTGCTCTCGGACGGTCGGACCATAATGTCATCCACCTGACTCATTCCGGGCACTGTGTAGGCCTGCTCTCGGACGGTCCCGGGCCATAATGTCATCCACCTGACTCATTCCGGGCACTGTGTAGGCCTGCTCTCGGACGGCCGGACCATAATGTCATCCACCTGACTCATTCCGGGCACTGTGTAGGCTGCTCTCGGACGGTCGGACCATAATGTCATCCACCTGACTCATTCCGGGCACTGTGTAGGCCTGCTCTCGGACGGTCGGACCATAATGTCATCCACCTGACTCATTCCGGGCACTGTGTAGGCCTGCTCTCCGACGGTCGGACCATAATGTCATCCACCTGACTCATTCCGGGCACTGTGTAGGCCTGCTCTCGGACGGTCGGACCATAATGTCATCCACCTGACTCATTCCGGGCACTGTGTAGGCCTGCTTTCGGACGGCCGGACCATAATGTCATCCACCTGACGCATTCCGGGCACTGTGTAGGCCTGCTCTCGGACGGTCGGACCATAATGTCATCCACCTGACGCATTCCGGGCACTGTGTAGGCCTGCTCTCGGACGGTCGGACCATAATGTCATCCACCTGACGCATTCCGGGCACTGTGTAGGCCTGCTCTCGGACGGTCGGACCATAATGTCATCCACCTGACGCATTCCGGGCACTGTGTAGGCTGCTCTCGGACGGTCGGACCATAATGTCATCCACCTGACGCATTCCGGGCACTGTGTAGGCCTGCTCTCGGACGGTCGGACCATAATGTCATCCACCTGACTCATTCCGGGCACTGTGTAGGCCTGCTCTCGGACGGTCGGACCATAATGTCATCCACCTAGCGCCCAAATACAGGCAACTGGTGAAGCGTGAAAAACACTGGCCTCACAGCTTACACATCTGGGACCACGACAACTCAGACACATTGAGTGGGTGCTTTGATTGCACTGATTGGCAGGTGTTTTATGATGGCTGTTCTGATAATGTTGATAACATTGCTGATACTGTCACGTCCTATATTGAGTTTTTTGAATAAAATTAAAAACAAACGGAAACTGTCAGGATTTTTTTCCAAATTATAAGCCGTGGATTACTAATGAACTAAGAGGTGTTCTAAATGAAAAAACATGCATTTTTAAATGGAGATTGTACATCAGTTAGAGGATTAAACAAAGAGTTTAGAAGTAAAATAAAACTAGCCAAATTGGAGTATAAAAACAAAGTTAAGTGAAAACTGCTATCTGGTAATGCCAGCGATTCCTGGAAGGGTCTTAACAGGATGATGGGTAGAACTCGTAAAGAACAACCTTTAGTATCTGCAATCCAGCAAAATGTGCAAATGATTTAAATATGTTTTATGCCAGATAGGACAATATCGACTATAGAGATGAATGTGATATATTATGTCACGCAATAAGCTCCAGCCCTGTAACACTGGTCGAAAGTGATGTTGTTAGATGCTTCTCACGTATTAACCCAAACAAAGCACACTGGTGCCGATGGTTTGCGGGGCCATGTTATGAAAGTATGCGCGGATCACCTCGGTCCTTTTTTCACAAGATTTTTTCAATTGCTTTTAAACACACATTCTATGCCACGCTCGTGGAAACAATCTACTATTATGCCCATTGCCAAAAAACCTGCGTCAGATAATTTAATGACTTTCGGCCAGTGGCGCTTACATGTATCATTGCTAAATGTATGGAAAGACTTGTACGTAATCAACTGATTATGTCTGTGGCCAATCGAACTACCGTCCGTGTCCTATTCGTGGACTTTTCGTCGGCCTTTAATACTATACAAACCCATGTTCTGATTAAGAAGTTGTTGAACCTTGAGGTTAATCCTGATCTTATTCTATGGATTAGGCAGTTTCTATGTGATCGGCCACAGCGCGACAGACTGAACGGTCCTCTGTGCAGAGATCTTGTGTTATCGGACGAAATCGTAGTAAACACCGGAGCTCCACAAGGATGCGTCCTTTCCCCAATTCTGTTTTCATTATATACGACCGACATATCGTCTGATAATTCATTTCTTACCTTGAATAAATATGCAGAGGGCATGGCCTTTGTAGGTCGTCTTAAAGATGAAAACTCTCTTTCCGAATATATTGAATATCTTCAAATCGATGCGTTAACTACATTTCAGTTTAAGTCCAGCTTTCTTAATCTTAATACAGCTAAAATTAAAGAGTTAATGTTTGGAGGGGGAGGACTGCTCAGCCACCAAAACCAATACGCATAGATAATCAAGAAATAGAAGTAATGAAAACCTTCAAGTACCTAGGTATATTACTTGATGAAAGCTTGTCATTCTGTGATCATGTTGATTATGTTTACAAGAAAGCGCAACAACGACAGTTCCACACGAGAAACCTGAAACGTTTCGAAGTTAGCCAGCACATTCTACAACTTTGTTTACAGGGGTTTAATAGAGAGCGTTCTATCTTTTAACATAATCACATGGTATGGCAATGTCAGTGCCAAGAATAACATAAAACGTGCTCGTGTTGTCAACACAGCTAACAAGTTGATTGGTAACGAACAGAAACACCTGTCCAGTATATACAATGCTGCACTGAAAATGAAGGCCAGGCGACTATTGTACGATCCTACCCATCCTCTGAATGATGCTTTTCAGAAATTTCCGTCAGGGAGACGTCTAAACGTTCCATTAGCTAAAAAGAACCTATTCAAGAAATCGTTTATACTTTCTGACATTTTAATTTGTAATGCTAAATGTTAATGTACTGTATACTTATTTTATTCCATACACTTATTTCCATGTACTGATTTATATAATCTTATTTATTTACCAATTTTAGTACATATTATTAATATTACCACATTGTATCCTATCAAAGTACCATTTGTGGAGTATTTCAACAAGACCATCCGTTGTACAAGTCCCTGCCGTTCCTTCATGTGGTTTATCCTCCATGTGGTTTATCCTTCATGTGGTTTATCCTCCATGTGGTTTATCCTCCATGTGGTTTATCTTCCATGTGGTTTATCCTCCATGTGGTTTATCCTCCATGTGGTTTATCCTCCATGTGGTTTATCCTCCATGTGGTTTATCCTCCATGTGGTTTATCCTCCATGTGGTTTATCCTCCATGTGGTTTATCCTCCATGTGGTTTATCCTCCATGTGGTTTATCCTCCATGTGGTTTATCCTCCATGTGGTTTATCCTCCATGTGGTTTATCCTCCATGTGGTTTACCCTCTCCATGTGGTTTATCCTCCATGTGGTTTATCCTCCATGCGGTTTATCCTCCATGTGGTTTATCCTCCATGTGGTTTATCCTCCATGTGGTTTATCCTCCATGCGGTTTATCCTCCATGTGGTTTTTTGTTTCCTCCATGTGGTTTATCCTCCATGCGGTTTATCCTCCATGTGGTTTATCCTCCATGTGGTTTATCCTCCATGTGGTTTATCCTCCATGTGGTTTATCCTCCATGTGGTTTATCCTCCATGTGGTTTATCCTCCATGTGGTTTATCCTCCATGTGGTTTATCCTCCATGTGGTTTATCCTCCATGCGGTTTATCCTCCATGTGGTTTATCCTCCATGTGGTTTATCCTCCATGTGGTTTATCCTCCATGCGGTTTATCCTCCATGCGGTTTATCCTCCATGTGGTTTAACATATACATCGACCCATTTTAACACTAATGATTCAAAAACCTTAGCTACAACAAGGTATAATAAATCAAATATGAAATGAAACAGAAAGTGCATTTTAAATAGGTGTTTTCTTAGTATACACCTCGATAAGACGGTGATGATACCTTCACGATACTCGTGCTGGTATAAATGAACGTACCATTCCCGCCCAGTAGCGTCCATCCCTCTCATCTCACAAGGGGACGCTTGGTGGCAGTTTGAACTTCGTTTACCGATGTCTGATTTTCACATTGAACGACTACAAATTTTTTTGACTACATTTAATAATAAACACATTCTATATAATTTATTCAAAAACATATAGGTTACTTTAAACGGTGCCATAGTAACCAGAACATTACCAAACGACGAGCCTAGTGTCACTTCTCTAGAAAGGGGATCTTTTAAGTCTACGTAACTCGCAGCATATCGTAGTTTTGCATCGTTCCTGGTATTAAATCAGAAAAGATCGGAATAAACCAATATCGTAATCATTTGTAAGTAGTTTTTCATAAAATACACCCCAACAAATCAGCCGTTCTATCGCAATGCACTAGGTGGTGTAATCACGTTAATGTTAAGTTAATGATGTAGTACCCAACAACGAAACCTCGTTTTCGTATTGGACCTTCCGCGCATGCGTACTTATCAACGACGTATCCTTCAGCGCGCAGTCGGTTCCACGCATGCCCAAGCCCAGGCAGAAAGTTGCTACGACCAGGATAGTCGTCGAAAATTAACACGTGGTGATTTCGGTTGGCGAGCGCCCGCATGTTTATGAGATCGCCGAGCGCAATCTCGTAGCTGTGTCCGCCATCAACAACCAACACGTCACATTTGACGTCAGAATGGTTCCTTGTGAAGAGTGGCACAGTTTGCAGTGAGTCGCCGATGTTCAAATGGAATCGATCGGGGAATGTTTGGCTGAAGTAGGCCGCCATAGGTCTCGTGTAGGCGTGTTCGCCGAGATCGAACGAGTACACGATGACGTCATCGGACGCTGCTAGCCACTGTAGAGTACTGTGTCCAGCGTTAAACCCAATCTCGCATATTGTTTTCACCCATGGCCTGCGTGACAGCCAGTAGTAGAGACGACTCTGACTGCTCACTTCACTAGAGTGACCCTCCATGTACCTTTGTCGTTTCTTCGCCGTGTTCCATGTAGCGTTAAAGCGTCGACGATGTTCAAGAAAAGACGAAGTGTAAAATTCCTCGTCTGTAGTTGGCTTGGAAAACAAATGTCGACAGTCGACGCGTTCGGCACGTAAAGGATCGTCAAATATATCTTTCCAGGTCTCAACGCGAGTCTCTTCGCGTGTCTCGTTAAGACAGTGGTGTCGTATGTATAAGGCACAGGCGAAGACAACCATACACGTGACGATAGTGATAGTGCCACAGAGGGTCTTGAAGAAAAACTCTCTTGTGCGTATCATTTTCGTGATGGATTCTACAAGAAACATCAGATTAATCGTTACAATAAGTGTATAGTGCCATCGTTTGTTCGTTTTTGTCTGCGTTTTAATGTTTATGAATAACCTATTATTTTAGCCAAATCAAGCATTAATGTAAATTTATGACGTATATTTGTTAACTGAACAATATAACGTGTACTAGTATAACATTATTTAATAAAACATTACCAAAAAGAGGAAAACACCAGATGGCAAATGGATAAACGAATTTGGTGTGCTACCATTTGCAATTGTTCTCATCAGTTTGTGGTTTCACATTGTTTAGTTGTTCGTTTAACAGGTATATCTCTCTACAAATGCATTCAAATGTCAAAATGAACACTGTTGCTTAGCTATTTCAGAAAATATATACAATTGAATAACTGCTATCACGTGTTGGGTGGGAACGGAAGAAATAACCCAAGTATTTGTGAATACAATATAATAAACGGCACCACTTAATAGATATAAACACGTCGGCGATAATATCCGGCGATTGGTAGCTAAATTGTAGATAGATTCATAATGAATAAGAATGTTCTAAACACACTGTTCTAAACACAATAACCGTACAAAGAGCACAAGCGAGACTTAGAAACTAATTAACGCTGTTCATTCAGCTGACATTGGCATGGCCTAGCTAAGTGTGGCCGGCGACCGCACCCCGAAGTTGTTACACAGACTTCACACTGCAATCACTAGAACTTTCCGTTAATGTCAGGGGTCAAATTGTCCAATAAGACACTTAGTTGCACGTTGACTTCCAGGTATAATTAATTCTAGCGTAGACCGAAGCGTCAAATTCCTACCTTACGCTCTCGGAAATTGGAAACACATTTATAAACAATTACAACTTGAAAACGATATGTTCATTGCCGCGTGTAATGCAAATTGCATACACGGAAAGGAAGCGCAGTTACGTAACTCGACGGTAAGTAGTGTAAGACCCCGCATGACACCTACTTGTACAAGGGCAATGGCAAAGACGTCGCTGACTGCTGACTGTATCGACCTCGACCAGAAAATGAGTTGGTTTACCGACGGCTGTGTACCGACTCTTCGGCAATTGTGTTGTAGTGGTTTTCATAGGTCACGCAACAGTTGTTATGCAATGTGGCCTTTCCTGTGAACTTGTGCTATTTAGAATGCAGCCTGACTAATTTTATGGGTAGTTAGTGGTATTCAATAGAGCACCGCGACTATTGTTGGTGTGCAGGCGACTATTGTTGGTGTGCAGTGCGGCCTTGCCGTGGACTTGTGCTATTTAGAATGCAGCCGCACTATATATACGATACTTTCATACAGCCTTACGACAACACTGCAGCGACGCAAATATGGTGAAATACGCCTAAAATAACGACAGCGGCAGTGTAACTGTGCACTCGATGACGCAAGCAATGCCATGGCTGAGCAACTCTTCAAGGACGTGAGCCTCCTTGGTTCTAGGTGCTGGAGCTACAGCCGCATAAAAGTCAAGATATGCACACACATAATGTGCTGTATTCTTCGCTTTACAGTACATCGATGAACTATTCTGGAGAAACATGCGTAAGTCATGCTACCGTCCTCCATGTCAAACTAGTCATGGCTGATCCGCGAAGTGTGTGTGGAAGCTGAGTCAAACTAACGGTTGACTTCGCAAGCCGCAGATGCGTCAGCCCTGAGATTAACGCAGGCACCCACCGAAATCTGAATCAGAAAATTATTTCTGGAAATCCCGTTGGCCAAGTCGCATGAGCAACTGAAAGGGTGTCGAATAATTTTGCTTCTATATCCCAAACATTGCATATAACACTAGCAGCATGTGGCTGAAATCACCCAAAATAATACCTGACCGCAGGCCATCAACGTTTCTGGCGGGAGATTTCATTCGCTTAGATAAATCCAGACTTCTTATTTTTTTATTCATATGATATTACAATCACATCAACACGTACTACGGTTTTGAAAACAAATTATATTCCATTCCGGTTTCGAAAACGTATACAAAATGCTAGTTCAAAGGTATACAGGTATTCGGTATACATCTCTAATTTTTTAATGTATTCAACCACCGGTGCCAGAAACATTACATACATATCCATACGTACAATCATATATAAAAGACACACCGTGGATAATAAAAACCTGATAAAATAAAATAAATAGCAACGATACATACAGTGGCATGATATAATATATAAAACTCAGTGTATATTGTGTATATCAGTTAAATAAAAAGACGCGTAATAAATTAGAGTGCAGTGGTTAAGAGATGAACTAAAACATGTTCATGTGAATATGGCTAGGTAAAATTATTAGTAAATAAAAAATGTCTAATCGAGTCAACAAGACCGTCATTGTTTGTCACACTAGTTTAGGGTATATGTTGAGAATTAAAGGCTCGTTTAGTTGGTGAATCGCCCATAGATACCACCCTATCCAGCAGGGTTCCAGGTACCGTATCAACATAACATATAAAACGAGACAGTAAGTGCTGCATCAGTTGACGCGCTGGACTTTCGACTTTAAATATTATATTATACAAGGATAACATATTTATGTTTACAATATCTTCGATCTTTTCAATATTTAGTGCTTTAAGTAATGCTGTGTAGCGTGATAGTTTACTTAATCAAAGACTTTGTTTAATTACTCTACCCTGTACAGATTCAAGTTGACGTATTTGGATGGCGTTGCTGCTCATGCATTCGAAACCGTATGTTAACGTGGGTTGACATATGCATTTATTGCATGAGTGTAACATACCGGCATTACCAAGCCAATAAAACGACTGTCTGCATTTTGTTAGTATGTTGGTGACGTCGCTGGCATTATTACGATTAAACACATTACCATGTACATTAAGCAATTCTTCATTACACAGATATTTATTTTGTCACCAAGCTTCCACTTTGGTTCTTGGTATAACGAACACTTTCCAACAATCGAATATTTAGATTTTTCAAACCCAAATTTTAATTTCCACCTTTTACTATATGCAACACATACATCAATTAGGTTCTGTAGATCTTGAATATTTATTGAAAATAAGGTAATATCGTCGGCATAAGCCATATAATTGTACAGTGTATTCTGACGCCTGCGTCACAGTTATTCAAAGCTAGTAAAGTTGATTAATAACTCTTTTAAACAGATACGACGAGAGAACGCTTCCTATACAAAACTATTTACTATAGGAACCATTCCATTTGACTACAGCATTCAGCTTATTATACCAGTTATACATAGTAACCACTCGTGTACAGGTAAACATGAATTATCTTTAGAAACCGTGACACGTGACACATAGAATAAAAAAAAACAATTCCTGCAACAAGGGCGGCAACAAACACAGGGCTGTTTTGCTATTTAAAATAAGATGTAATATAATTTAGTAAATTGCATGCAAATGCTGTGAAATCAAAACTGAGTGTCAAATAAATCAGTATCTGGTACGATCAGTGCTTCTACCACCTTAGTACGTATATCGTTTAGAGTAACTGGCCGATAATTATGTGCAATGTTCCGGTGAAGAGTAGATTTCTTTATTATTTCTTTAGAGGTGAATAATGTAGGGACGCATGCTCTGGATAATATAACACTATATACTGATGCAAGCAGTGAACACAAAATAATTCGTCTGTCTAACACAAACGTTGCAGGTTTCACAATATAGTTGTACTCTTCGGGATACACTTCTTAAACAGTAATTTATACAGTATCTAGTGTGTAATTTTGCCACAACGTATATGGATTGGAGGATCCAGCTAACAACTGAAATATTAAGAAATTGTTAACGAGTTTAAAAAAGACAGATCATTTCACTAAGATAAAAATACTCTTAAGGACAATTATGTATGTATGGATGTACGTTCATATGAATATTTGGATGGATGTACGTGTGTTTGCGTGTATGTATATATATATATATATATATATATATATATATATATATATATATATATATATATAGGTTGGATGGATGGATGTATTTATATGTGTATGTACGTGTGTGTGTACGCGGCGTGCGTGCGTGCGTGCGTGCGTGTGTGTGTGTGTGAGTTTTGGTCCATGGCAATCCACCTAACCTTTCGTCATAATTATCAATATTTTAGCAACTGCGACATTAATGGGTCTACTTCTGTACTCATCAATGGGTCTACTTGTATGTTCTTCGATGTGGAATGAAGAGGTCCTAAAGGGTATTTAGTCTGTTGATAAAGAAAAAAGTTATGTTAAGGGAAATATAAACAATACCTATTTTATGATTTCATATTAGATTACATGGCGTTATAATGGTTCGGTGTCAATCAAGCAAAACAAAATAATGACCTACGCGTTCCACCTTAGAATGTTGTGCATTTTAGAATTTGTATACTTTTGCCCCGCCTCTGAGTGTCTGGCTGTGTTGTCAGTCATTGAGCATGTTGACATCAGGCCAACCTTTCTGTGCTTTCAGAACATTACGGTTCCACATGAATCAAAATATACGGCTTACGTTGTTCAACAAAACGTGATTCGTATGTAACTATAAGATACAAATATGTTCCATATTGTGACGCTCATTTCAACCTAAGATCAATCTATACTCTGAAAGCATAGAAAGGTCGGCGTGACACCACTATGCCTCATATTGTGATGTGATGATTCTACGTGATCGTCTAGGTAATAAATATCAGCGTTCCGCGGGAAGCGAACAATAGACAGGTTTTGAATCAAATGTATACTACAAATTGAATGTGTTTATTTGTTAAGTGTCGTGAAATATCCAGTATACAACTTTAATCTTTTGTTAATACATGGAAAAGGGATGATAACTTGTGCAATGTTTGTATTCCCTTAGAATTATAACGCAGTATTCGGGACATAAAGCATAAATACTTGCAACAACAACAACAAATGTAGACCACTAAAACAACAACACCACCGTCTTAGGGCAAATCAAGTCTTTATTTACATGTTTTCCCAATGCTCAGCATAATCTTGATTTATGTTTATTGATTTTCTCGTATGTTGTGTACCTTACTGATTATGATGAACCAAAGGATGTCACCTATAACGTCAGAAATGTGCAGCAGCATTTAAGTTTGTCTAAATTATTTTCGTTGATGGGCATATTCGCAGATTATCACCCAACGTTGTCATGCTTTTAAATGAGATTGATTGACTGCCGAATGAACTGCCAATGGAATGTCTCAAAGGAGAAAGTCTGTGAACTACAGCATTCAGTGGCGTCTGCGAGGACATTGCGCCCGCCTGATGCATCGGCCACAGTGGAGAATGGGCCGGTTCTTAGGACATTCGCATCTCGGAACGCACATCTCCATGCATATCGGGTTGGGTTCTCTGCACGTGGCCGTGCAAGCGCTTCCGCAGTCGTTCCACACTTGTCCACGCGGGCATCGCGCTACAGCAGAACATTCGAAAACAGACCTGAGTTAGTAACCACAATTTAACCCTTAGTTTCGATTTAATTACGGTTTTCTGCCTTATCCGGAATAAGCCAACTGTTTATTTGAGACAGAAAGTATGTTGTCTTGTGGACGTTGAACGTATAAACTGATATTGTAGGTCGCACTGCCAATACGGTTTGCTTTAAATTGAATGCTGCTTTTATCATATCAACTGAGTGTGTTGGCATGGGGACATTTTCAAATTGCGAACATTATTACAAACTTAATACAAACTTAATCACAACAGGATGGACACTGATACCGTCAATACATTTATAATAGCCTTAAGATTAAAATAGTTATTAACACACGTAAAGCATAAACTCTCCTTTTAAGGAAAACTTCGTGAAAACACAATTAAACCTTAGAGAACATTGATTGACGATTGTGATCACTACCGACAACCTAATTTAACCGAACACGAAGGCATATTTAGGCCTATGGATGTAACATAAATAACAAAATACATTGGAAATATACCTTTATATTGTACTACGTTCCCGAGTCTCCAAATTACACACTGTGGAAGTTGTAGAAAATAGTGACGTATAACAAACGAGTCATTTGTCTAAAGGCATAACTAATGTAAAATATTTGATGTTATTGACTAGGCGACGCAGTAAATTTTCAGTGTAATATTAAATAATAATAAGAAGAAATCTTATATAGCTACACAAATCTAGATAAAATCCAGTCGGAGTACATAATTATGTATACATGAAAATATGCAGAATATTAATAAGATATGTAACGTTACAAGTATTACACTTGTTACATTTAATGACAATACATGAAACATGTATAACAAATAATAATAATTAAAGATAGATACGAGATAGATAGTATAAGTTAGAGGTAAACACGGTTACTAAAGTACGGGGTATATTGAAAATAAATGATTGACGACATTGTGTACAATTTGTTTACAAGCATTTACGAGATAATAAATAAGAAAAATAAACAAATAATAATAGTAGATGAGTGTTCAAAACAATCTTGTAAACGTCACGATGCAATAGGCTTTCGTTATCTCAATTGGAAGGGAAAGTTGTGCCGTGCACCAGGCTCAACGTGCAGCGTCACTGAAGAGTCACAATTAACAATAACTCACGTTTCGGACAGCAGACGGCGTATCGGTCGGCCTTATCAGTCTTGCACTCGTAGCCTCTCGCACAACGCTGTCCACCTCGACCGCAGTACACCTGTTTCCCCCACTTGTCACACTGGGGCGGTCCGTGCTTGCAAATGCAGGCTTCTTTTTCTGTAAAGGGGAGTATTACGTGCGTGTCGATCAACCTAAATGTTGCATTGATCACTTACTGACGAAATATACTAGCCATCAGACATATATTGCACATCACAATTTTTTATTTTAAAAGTAATACGGGAACATTTGAAATGCGTCATTGCTTATTTATTACTGGGATCTGAACAATACTGATAATCAGGGGTGAGCAGCAGCTTCAGTTCCACGTCCTGTTGGACTGAGCGATCCCATTCGCGCTGCTTCGGGTCTGATCGGAAGGCTTGGAGGGAGGTGGACTGGTTTGCTGTTTTATTTCACTATTTTATTTAGCTGGAGCTTCAGCAGTTCAGCAAAGCTTTGAATTGGACCTGTCGTCGATCAATAGATCGGACGATTGGGGTACGAACTTGATTGGAGAGGGTTTGAATAGTTTCTGACGTCTTCAGGCTCCGCCGACACCTCTATTAATAATAATGCTGCCTACTGGACTGCTAATCCTACTTCGTCTACCTCTATTAATAATAATGCTGCCTACTGGACTGCTAATCCTACTTCGTCTACCTCTATTAATAATAATGCTGCCTACTGGACTGCTAATCCTACTTCCTCTACCTCTATTAATAAAATGCTGCCTACTGGACTGCTAATCCTACTTCCTCTACCTCTATTAATAATAATGCTGCCTACTGGACTGCTAATCCCCTTTTTACCTCTATAATAATAATGCTGCCCAGGACTGCTAATCCCACTTCTCTACCTCATTAATAATAATGCTGTCTACTGGGTAATCCTACTTCCTCTACCTCTATTAATAAGAATGCTGTACTGGACTGCTAATCCTACCTCTACCTCTATTAATAATAATGCTGCCTACTGGGCTGCTAATCCACTTCTCTACCTCTATTAATAATAATGCTGCCCACTGGACTGCTAATCCTACTTTTAATAATAAAAAGCTGCCCACTGGACTGCTAATCCTACTTCCTCTACCTCTATTAATAATAATGCTGCTACTGGACTGCTAATCCTACTTCCTTCCTCATTAATTAAGAATGCTGCCTACTGGAATGCTAATCCTACTTCGTCTACCTCTATTAATAAGAATGCTGCTACTGGACTGCTAATCCTACTTCCTATACCTCTATTAATAGCTGCTACTGGACTGCTAATCCTACTTCCGTCTACCTCTATTAATAATAATGCTGCCTACTGGACTGCTAATCCTACTTCGTCTACCTCTATTAATAATAATGCTGCCTACTGGACTGCTAATCCTACTTCGTCTACCTCTATTAATAAGAATGCTGCCTACTGGACTGCTAATCCTACTTCCTCTACCTCTATTAATAATAATGCTGCCTACTGGACTGCTAATCCTACTTCCTCTACCTCTATTAATAATAATGCTGCCTACTGGACTGCTAATCCTACTTCCTCTACCTCTATTAATAATAATGCTGCCTACTGGACTGCTAATCCTACTTCGTCTACCTCTATTAATAATAATGCTGCCTACTGGACTGCTAATCCTACTTCCTCTACCTCTATTAATAATAATGCTGCCTACTGGACTGCTAATCCTACTTCCTCTACCTCTATTAATAATAATGCTGCCTACTGGACTGCTAATCCTACTTCCTCTACCTCTATTAATAATAATGCTGCCTACTGGACTGCTAATCCTACTTCCTCTACCTCTATTAATAAGAATGCTGCCTACTGGACTGCTAATCCTACTTCCTCTACCTCTATTAATAATAATGCTGCCTACTGGACTGCTAATCCTACTTCCTCTACCTCTATTAATAATAATGCTGCCTACTGGACTGCTAATCCTACTTCGTCTACCTCTATTAATAATAATGCTGTCTACTGGACTGCTAATCCTACTTCCTCTACCTCTATTAATAATAATGCTGCCTACTGGACTGCTAATCCTACTTCGTCTACCTCTATTAATAATAATGCTGCCTACTGGACTGCTAATCCTACTTCGTCTACCTCTATTAATAATAATGCTGCCTACTGGACTGCTAATCCTACTTCGTCTACCTCTATTAATAATAATGCTGCCTACTGGACTGCTAATCCTACTTCGTCTACCTCTATTAATAATAATGCTGCCTACTGGACTGCTAATCCTACTTCCTCTACCTCTATTAATAATAATGCTGCCTACTGGACTGCTAATCCTACTTCGTCTACCTCTATTAATAATAATGCTGCCTACTGGACTGCTAATCCTACTTCGTCTACCTCTATTAATAATAATGCTGCCTACTGGACTGCTAATCCTACTTCCTCTACCTCTATTAATAATAATGCTGCCTACTGGACTGCTAATCCTACTTCCTCTACCTCTATTAATAATAATGCTGCCTACTGGACTGCTAATCCTACTTCCTCTACCTCTATTAATAATGAATGCTGCCTACTGGACTGCTAATCCTACTTCGTCTACCTCTATTAATAATAATGCTGCCTACTGGACTGCTAATCCTACTTCCTCTACCTCTATTAATAATAATGCTGCCTACTGGACTGCTAATCCTACTTCCTCTACCTCTATTAATAAGAATGCTGCCTACTGGACTGCTAATCCTACTTCCTCTACCTCTATTAATAAGAATGCTGCCTACTGGACTGCTAATCCTACTTCCTCTACCTCTATTAATAATAATGCTGCCTACTGGACTGCTAATCCTACTTCCTCTACCTTCTATTAATAATAATGCTGCCTACTGAACTGCTAATCCTACTTCCTCTACCTCTATTAATAATAATGCTGCCTACTGGACTGCTAATCCTACTTCGTCTACCTCTATTAATAATAATGCTGCCTACTGGACTGCTAATCCTACTTCCTCTACCTCTATTAATAATAATGCTGTCTACTGGACTGCTAATCCTACTTCCTCTACCTCTATTAATAATAATGCTGTCTACTGGACTGCTAATCCTACTTCGTCTACCTCTATTAATAATAATGCTGCCTACTGGACTGCTAATCCTACTTCCTCTACCTCTATTAATAATAATGCTGCCTACTGGACTGCTAATCCTACTTCGTCTACCTCTATTAATAATAATGCTGCCTACTGGACTGCTAATCCTACTTCCTCTACCTCTATTAATAAGAATGCTGCCTACTGGACTGCTAATCATACTTCGTTTTCCTCCAATTAATATTAAGAATGCTGCCTACTGGACTGCTAA